>JANAVB010044219.1:6937274-6977274 GCA_029216955.1 Iris pallida | reverse complement strand
GTGGCAACAAATCAACAAATTCCAATAAAATATTGGGATCAAATCAGATCATTTGCAATCAAGCAAATCAATGACACGTGGCAGAAAAATTCGAGACTGGCAGATCAGGAGAATTTATGTCAATCATCATTTAATTACCCACAAAAGATTTGATGCAATCACATTAATTGCTCAAATCTACTATATTCAAGATGAACGGCCCAGATTCAGTGATCCTTAGCCGCCGACTTTTGAGAATGGGCAATCATTGTAAACCCTAATGATGTCCCCCCACTATTATAAATAGCAAGGTGTCATTCCCTTGCGAGAGGAGAGAAAAAAGAGTAGAGATTCTCTGATATAAAAAAAAGAGAGAGACAGAGATCGAAAGAGCCAGAGAGAGAATATACAGAGATCAAAAAGAGAGCATTTCTTCATCAACGCCAAGCAGTTCTTCTACAGAGCCAAGGCTGCACCCGATCGTCCAAGGAGTAAGGCAGAGCTGCCGTCGCT
This sequence comes from Iris pallida, assembly GCA_029216955.1. Classification (NCBI taxonomy): domain Eukaryota; kingdom Viridiplantae; phylum Streptophyta; class Magnoliopsida; order Asparagales; family Iridaceae; genus Iris; species Iris pallida. Next base: position 6,976,782 of record JANAVB010044219.1, on the reverse strand, counting down.
TTTCCGAGCCTCTATCGTCACCCCCCAGAATCTAAAATAAACAATTGTACTTAGATTGCTGTACCTAGGCTTTCGTCCCTAGGCTTTCTTTGTACAAGCGAGTTTGTATTGTGAAGTAAAAGTCCGGTCCTCCGATAATTGTTTTGTTCTTTTATATTTCATGGCAAACACGATGGCGACTCTGCTGGGGACAAACTTCTCCACTGCTGAGGAGTTGGTGATGCAATCAGATGCAGCCAAACTTGGCTCCACGCAACAGAAAATGGTCGTCCGCTTCGACCAACAGGCGTTTGAAGAAATGCTCTCCGACTGGAGCGCTGGCCCGGTCCAGAAGCAAACCCGCACAGAGAAGGCTCGCAGGGAGTGGAGGCCAAAATCATTTGCTCCTCTCCAAGCCCTGGACGGAGTACTCTCTGCTGCCCAAGACGGCAAATACGATTCTCATGCGGCCCCACTTCAAGCCATAGAGGACTCTGCTGACCCCAAGTCCGACAGAGGAAAGCACTATGATGCTGGACTTGCAGGGACAAAGAGTGATTCTATGTGCTCCAGGAAGAAGTCGAACACTTATGCGGCCAAGAATGCCAGCCACATGCATGATGCTCATGCGGCTGAAACTGCCAACCGCATGAAGAAAGTCTATGCGGCCAGATCTTCCAGCCGTATGGAGAAAACACATGCGGCCGAGACTTCCAGCCGCATGAAGAAAGCCTATGCGGCTACAACTGCCAGCCGTATGAAGACTGCTGACTCCAGCCGCATACTGCCTGCTCCTCGCAGCTCAGGCTCAGTATTCGATCGCCTATCCTATGGTCCCGATCTCTCATGTGCTCAAGAGAATATATCTGACTCTCTGCAGCATCACTCTGACTCTTCCTACTATACGCCTTCGGGCGTAGGGCTGTAAAACGATTCAAATCGTTCGCATTCGGCTCGTGTTCGGCTCGGTCCAAGCTCGGTTTAAGCTCGTTCGTGGACTAATCGATACCGAGTTCGACCATAGGTTGTTCGATTCGATCTTGTTCGCAAACAGGCTCGAGCTCGGTTCGATTTCTCATATTAGGACTTTTTTTATATGTTATGTCTTTTTTTAATAGATATAAATACATTTTGTCTTAGACATTTTATTTATTTTTCTGTTCTTTATATGATGGTAAATTTATGATGTAAAGAGCATAAGTAATTCAATAAAAAAGTCTTTAAAATTTGAGAGAAACAGTGTGATAGTCTATACAACATGTCCTATAAATACTTACTACTAGGGCTGTAAAACAATTCAAACCGTTCGCATTCGGCTCGTGTTCGGCTCGGTCCAAGCTCGGCTCGAATCAAACTCGTTCGATAGTTAAGCCAAACCAAGCTTGAACACTCTTTGTTCGAGCTCGTTCGTTCGATTTTCAGCCCTATTCGGGCGCTCAAGTGAAGAAGTCAAGGGCAGCACGAGCTCGGCGAGCTCAGTCGGCTGTCCCAACCTCTGACCATCCGAGCGCTCCACATACTGTTATGCGGTGTCACCCCCGTTTTTCGTTCTACGTATTTCCAGTATACGTATACGGAATCCTGACATGTATTTTTATTTTATGCCTGGCTAGCTAATTTCAGTTTAATCTTGATTAGGTTCATCATAGCATGTAATGGTTTAACTTGGTTTATTTTTGGGATGTCTTGGTTTATTTCTTGGTTCATCATGATAAACCACCACCATCCCCCTTTATAACCCACCTAACTTCTCTCTCTCCTCCACTTTCTCATTAACTTCTTCTTCCTTCTCCATTAAACCCACCACCAACTAAGAACACCCCTTAGGCAAGTACAACTTGCTTCTACAAGAGAGCCCATTTTTATTGTTCCATTAGCTTCTCCTCATGTTTCTAAGACACATTAGAACTTGCTATTTTCTATTTTGAGGCTTTAAATTTTGTAGATCTAGAATTAGTTATTTTTGGATTTGGTGGTTTTGATCTATCAAACTTCTTTGTTTTCAAGTTTTGATGGTTCCATGTTGTGGGGAATTTTATTCTACCCAATTTTGACCTTTGAAAAGTTGGATTTGGACTTGTTTTGACCAAGTTATGAACATTTGAAGCTTGGGTTCAAAACATGAAGTTCTTGCTGGTTGGAGAAGACAGTGAGCAGTGTGCAGAGCTTTTTAGCTTACGCCACTGAGCTGCGCGCGCTCTTTAGCGCAGCGTACGCAGACTTGAGTACGCTGCCTGTTGGCAGCGTGTCTATTTGGTACGCAGACTTAATTTCGTACGCAGACTTGACTGGGTACGCAGACTTGATTTCGTACGCAGACTTGACTGGGTACGCAGACTTGATTTCGTATGTAGACTTGACTGGGTACGCAGGCAGACTTGATTTCGTACGCAGACTTGACTGGGTACGCAGACTTGATTTCGTACGCAGACTTGACTGGGTATGCAGGCAGACTTGATTTCGTACGCAGACTTGACTGGGTACGCAGACTTGATTTTGTACGCAGACTTGACTGGGTACGCAGACTTGATTTCGTACGCAGACTTGACTGGGTACGCAGGCAGACTTGATTTCGTACGCAGACTTGACTGGGTACGCAGACTTGATTTCGTACGCAGACTTGACTGGGTACGTAGGCAGACTTGATTTCGTATGCAGACTTGACTGGGTACGCGTGACCTGAGCGTACGACTACCACTTGTCCCCCCTTGGTGTTTTATGTCCCCCATGTTCCCCTTTTATGATCTTGCACCCAATTCTATATCCCTATACCTTTTGAGGTAGACTCGACATGAACCCGATATGATCTTGACATTATTTATGAATGTAATCTGAACATGGCTTAGTGATGGAATTGCATGACCAGTTACCCGTTATGGTGCACTCACATGAACACGACATGGCTTTATGACCTTACAGGATAACTCTTGATAGTGACCCGCCGTGGTGCACTCTTGACAAGTAATTTAACATGATAATTCTTGACGGTGGCCCGTTGTGACGCATCCTTGCCTTGATAAGTAATCTTGATAAGTAACCCGACATGATAGCCGTGATACGCTGTTGCGACGGCCCACCTGACATGTTAAGTGAATTCTTGACACCGTGGGTGATTGTATTGAATATGCTTGTATAAGCAACCAGTCTTGTCTCGCATCATGTCTAGGACATGTATCCCTGGTTACCACGGTCAGGGATTCATACCGAATCTGACTAGGTTAATGACTAGATTGATCAAGTAGAGCATATAGAGAGGTATTCCGGCTACAAGCAATCCCGTTATCTGGGCGCCTTCCTTGATGGACTTGTAGCCTGCCGACGAGTAGGGTACATTTCCAGCTCACTGCTATGTGGGGCACTACATGAAACGATTACTATGCACACTATCATGTGTTGCATCCAAGTCATCTTACAAGGCATGATAACTCTAAGCTTGAACCTTGCGTCTGGATAACCTGGATAGTCTGCGGGGCTTGTGGCCGTAGGCGTACCTCATTACATCTTGCTAGTAATTAAGCTTGTGATAACCCTAGTTAGTTAAGTATCAAGTCGTACTCTTTGCTTGGCCGTGAATGATGGTTGGAGTCCTATCTTGTCTAGTCTTGCCTAGATCCAGTGCATGGATAACTCCGGACATGCTTGTTTTATGCTTTACTTTATTGATAATTGGTTCGAGGCTAAGTTCTGTTCAGGTGAAGGGTTACAACCCCGGTCCTTGTTTGGTTCACGGGTTGTAACTTGGGTACCGGAATAGTCCTTTAGTTATTTTATCGTTTATCTTTCTGTTCTCTTTAACTCATGTCTTATGATTATTTCACTTGTGACTTATGTGCTGACATGCTGGTTTTAGTTCTTAAGTGAAGCCTCCTTTGTGGCACTTGCTCTTTCTGGGGTCTGACCCAGCTGGTTTTGTATGGCCAGATTTTGGAGCAGCTACCGAGGATCTCCCAACCTTCCTGCCAGATGGTGAACACTAGAAGGAATCCCGGCAACGAGTGGGTTTTATTTTGCTCTCCCACTCTCTTGTAAAAATATTCTTTTGAGGCGTTTAGCCGCCGAGCAAGTGTTAGCTCGTTTGCAACTTTATTTACTGTCTGCCTACGGGCTGTAGCATGATTGACAAATCCTAGGGTTGATCATGTATGACTTAAACTCTTGCTAGTCTTTGTATTTTGTATGACTAGCTTCATGATCATCTGAATATGTAATATATGGGACGCCTTACTTTGTATGTCTGATGATCTACCATCTTGTTATATCTACTTGTTGCTTGAGATTGAGACACTAGGCGTGTTATTGACCTTAAGAGACTGATGGCTTGTAGTAAACCCTCATGCATCTAGACAGCCGTGACCGTATATCGAGGTAATTTCCATTTCAATATACGTAGCTGGTTATGTCTGCCCCCGCTCTCCAGTATTCTGGTTCTGGGGCGTGACACGGTTTAAGTGGTGGCCCATGCAGGTCTTGTAGATCAAGATGTGTGAGGGTTTTGCCGGATAGATGTCTCAATCAGCACTCGCCCTTGATCTCTACTCGTGCCTTCTGATCTTTCATAATCCTTGACCTGATCACATGTTTATATCCTCGATCTATCATGGTCCTTTCTTATTGTTCCCTATGTCGTTTCCTTCAGCGGCATTGTTCCTGGTCCTACCGATCAGCAAGGCGGAGCACCTCCAGTGGACCAGCAGCAACCTGGAGACCAAGCCCAGCACTCTGGAGTGGCCTTCCGAGTCATGCATTCCGGAGACCCCGAGCCCCCAGTTCAGCCAGTCCAGCCTGCAGAGCCTGACGATGGCACCTTGGTGGATCTCATCAGGACATTGCTTGCATCTCAAGATCGTCGGGGCGATGCCCTGCACCAGGCAGTACAGGATGCCATGGGCCGTGTTAGTTATCAAGGGAACAGTGCGGCTAGCAGTTTCAAGCGTCTCAACCCTCCCTTCTTTGATGGGAGTGAAGACGCTATTGCAGCCGATGCGTGGCTCCAGGACATTGAGATTATCTTAGATGCAACCAAGACTCCAGAAGGAGAGAAGGTAGCTGTGGTACGTCTACAGTTATTGAACCTAGCCCGTACCTGGTGGGCGATGATAGCAGTTGGTTTGGCAACGCCTGTTCCGTGGGCGGTATTCAGTGACAAGTTTCAGATCAAGTACTTCGATGCTGTGGCTCGGCATGACCTACAGACGAAGCTCACCAGTCTCAGGCAGATGAGCAGGACGGTCGATGGATATGCGGCCGAGTTTTCAAGACTGAGTCGGTTTGCTCCCACTTTGGTGGCAACCGAGTTTGATCGAGCGCAGCGGTTCTAGCAGGGACTCCACCTAGAGATCATTCTAGCCGTAGAGCAGTTTGAGCATCAGACCTTTGATGCTGTTTTGCGGGCAGCTAAGAGGCATGAGTATACCTCGCAGAGAATTGTAGACAGAACTGGAGGATAGAAGCGGTCCCATGGTCAGATGATCCAGTCTTCAGCCCCAGCCCCCGCAGCTAGGGCCTTGACCATTGGAGCTCCAAGGAGGGCAACATCAGTTACGTCGGTTCAGCATTCGACTTCGACGTATCCTCAGCAGCAGAAGCGGAGGCAGTCTTCCACGATGGGCTGTACTCATTGTAGGAAGCCAGGGCATGTAGTGTCAGAATATCGCCGAGCACAAGGATTGTGTTTGGCTTGTGGGGCACCGGATCACATGATAGGGTCCTGCCCACAGAGAGCCGGTTCATCCTCATCGGCCCAGACTAATCCCTCAGTGAGGGGACCAGCACCAGTGTAGCAGCAGCAGTATCAGCCTCCGAGACATTGCCGCCTCAGGCTCAGGCATTCTAGCAGCAGCGACCGCAGCAGTATGCCCAGGTCCAAGCTCAGATTCAGAACCGCCAGAGGGGTTTCCAGCAGAGGGGACCAGCACCCAGAGGGCACGGTCAAGCGATGGCTTTGACCGTAGAGGAGGAGTTGGCATCAGGTGAGGTGGTGGCAGGTACCATTCTTGTCAACTCTTTTCCTGCATCAGTATTATTTGATTCAGGTACATCGCATTCATTTATATCTGTACGATTCGCGACACGGATAGGACTGGAGCCCGAGTCATTATCAGTAAGGCTCAATATACTTACTGGTAACGGACTTGTGGGTGTAGATAGGGTGTTTTCCTCGTTTCGAATCATAGTCAGCGGTAGAGAGTTTCCCGCTAGGTTGATAGAGTTTCCGATGACCGATTATGATGTGGTCCTAGGAATGGATTGGTTGAGGGACCAGTATGCTAGCATAGATTGCCATGTCGACAAGATTATTTTTAGTGTTCCCGGTGAGCCAGAGTTTTCATTTTCTCGAGGCGGAGTAGAACCTTCTTTCCCAGCATTGCGGATGGCCGTAGCAGCAGCAGTTCAGTTTCCCAGAGTTGTAGAAGAGTTTCCTGACGTATTTCCCGAAGAGCTTCCAGGCATGCCCCCAGAGAGAGAGATAGAGTTCACTATCGACTTGATTCCAGGGACGGCACCAGTGTCAGAGAGAGTCTATAGGATGGCACCATCAGAGTTGGAGGTCCTGTACAAGATGATTGAAGAACTTAGAACCAAAGGATTCATTCGTGCTAGCGGATCACCTTGGGGAGCTCCGATACTTCTTGTGAAAAAGAAGGATGGTACGTCAAGATTATGTGTTGATTATCGTACCTTGAACTCTGTAACCATTAAGAACAGATATCCTTTACCAAGGATAGATGATTTATTTGATCAGCTCGAGGGAGCGGCAGTATTCTCGAAGATTGACTTGCGGTCAGGGTACCATCAAATCAGAGTCAGAGAGCAGGACATCCCGAAGACAGCGTTCAGATCTAGGTATGGACATTGGGAGTTCCTTGTTATGCCATTTGGAGCGACCAATGCGCCGGCCGTATTTATGGACCTCATGAATCGTATCTTCATGCCCTATTTGGACCAGTTCGTGATAGTGTTCATAGACGACATCTTAGTCTATAGCAAGAACGAGGCAGAACATGAGCAGCATCTTCGTGTAGTTCTTCAGATTCTTAGGGAGCACCAGTTGTACGCGAAGTTCAGTAAGTACAAGTTTTGGTTGGATCGTATCTTGTACTTGGGTCATATCATCACCAGAGGTGGAGTGGAAGTTGATCCCCAGAAGATAGTGGCTATCGAGACATGGCCAGTACCTAGCACCGTTGCAGAAGTTCGGAGTTTCCTCGGATTGGCCGGCTATTACCGACGCTTTGTGTCAGACTTTGCTCGGATTTCAGCACCACTGACGCAGTTGACCCGTAAGGATGTGCAGTTTGCTTGGACAGCAGAGTGTCAGAGTTTATTTGAGAGGTTGAAGCAGAGATTGATGACGGCCCCCATTCTCACTCTTCCCGACGGGACGGGAGGATTTTCAGTTTATTACGACGCATCCGGCAAGGGATTAGGATGTGTCTTGATGCAACATGGTAAGGTAGTGGCTTATGCGTCATGTCAACTTCGTGACCATGAGAGGAATTACCCAACCCATGACCTGGAGTTAGCAGCCGTAGTTTTTGTATTAAAACTTTGGAGACATTATTTGTATGGAGATCGGGTAGAGATTTTCACTGACCACAAGAGTCTGAAGTATGTGTTTACCCAGAAGGATCTTAATATGCGTCAGAGGAGATGGCTAGAGCTACTTGTGGATTATGACATCAGCTTGCAGTATCATCCTGGGAAGGCCAACGTGGTAGCAGATGCATTGAGCAGGAGAGCCGGAGTTTATTTTCTAACGGCGCAGCCAGAGTTGTTAGCAGATCTTCAGAAGATGGGTATTGAAGTTGTTCTTCCTTCCAGTGTGGCATTGATAGCCAGTATGCAAATTCAGTCCAGCATAGTTGAGAGGATCAAGTTAGCTCAGTCCACGGACTCTAAGCTTCAGCGGCTTCGGACAGAATGTGTGGCAGGACAGAGACCAGAGTTATGCATTCATGAAGATGGTACACTCCGATATGGGAGGCATCTTTGTGTACCCAGTGGTGATATCAGACAGGAGATCATGGCAGAAGCCCACGGTTCTCAGTATTCCATTCACCCCGGTGGTACGAAGATGTATCGTGATATTTGGCAGCATTATTGGTGGAATGGCATGAAGAGGGAGATAGCCCGGTTTGTCTCTCGTTGTTTAGTTTGCCAACAAGTTAAGGCTGAACATCAGAGACCAGCTGGACTTCTTCAACCTTTACCGATCCCAGAATGGAAATGGGAGCACATTACCATGGATTTTGTAACTGGATTACCTAGATCCCCAGCTGGGAGAGATGCCATCTGGGTTATAGTTGATCGTCTCACGAAGGTAGCTCATTTTCTTCCTTTCAGAATCGGCCAGTCGACGGATCAGCTTGCAGAGATGTACCTCAGGCAGATAGTCAGATTGCATGGAGTGCCAGTCAGTATTGTGTCCGACAGAGATTCGAGATTCACCTCGTACTTTTGGCGGAGTCTTCAAGAGAGTTTGGAGACTCGTCTCAAGTTCAGCTCAGCCTACCATCCGCAGACAGATGGTCAGTCAAAACGCATGATCCAGACTCTTGAAGACATGCTGCGGTCATGTACACTCGACTTCGGTGGTTCGTGGAAAGATCACCTGCATCTCGTAGAGTTCTCGTATAATAACAGTTTCCAGGCTAGTATCCAGATGGCACCTTTCGAGGCCTTGTACGACAGGAAGTACAGATCTCCTTTAGCTTGGGACGATATCGGTGAGAGGCAAATGCTTGGACCAGAGATGGTGACGCGGACTATTGAGGTGGTCAGACAAGTCAGAAATCATCTTCGAGTTGCCCAAGATCGCCAGCGTCATTGGGCCGATTCTCATCGGCGTCCCCTTGAATTTTCTGTCGACGACTACGTATTCCTTAGGATCTCGCCTACCCGTGGCGTCATTCGATTCGGCGTGCGGGGAAAGCTCAGTCCTAGGTATATATGGCCGTTTGATATTCTAGAGCGAGTAGGTGATGTATCCTATCGTCTCGCTCTTCCGCCGTCGTTACGTGAGGTACATGATGTCTTCCATGTATCCCAATTACGACGGTATATCCCGGATCCGAGTCATGTCCTTGATCATTCGGAATTGGTTGTTGGTACCAACCTTTCATATGAGGAGAGACCCATATCCATATTGGACCGGAGGGAGAAGATACTCAAGAACAAGACTATCAAGTTAGTCCGTATTGCTTGGGGTCATCACTCTTTGGGTGAGTCAACATGGGAGCGTGAGGATGATATCCGATCGCGATATCCCGACCTGTTTGACTCGTAAGGTATAATGTCTTTCTTATGCCTTATGCTTAAGTTCCTTGCTTGCATGAATGATTGCTTGGTTGACTGCTAGTCCTATATTGTTTGCAATTGATATAGCTTGCTCGACATCTCTAGCCTCTTGATTAAATTCCGAGGACGGAATTCTTTTAAGGTGGGTAGAGTTGTCACCCCCGTTTTTCGTTCTACGTATTTCCAGTATACGTATACGGAATCCTGACATGTATTTTTATTTTATGCCTGGCTAGCTAATTTCAGTTTAATCTTGATTAGGTTCATCATAGCATGTAATGGTTTAACTTGGTTTATTTTTGGGATGTCTTGGTTTATTTCTTGGTTCATCATGATAAACCACCACCATCCCCCTTTATAACCCACCTAACTTCTCTCTCTCCTCCACTTTCTCATTAACTTCTTCTTCCTTCTCCATTAAACCCACTACCAACCAAGAACACCCCTTAGGCAAGTGCAACTTGCTTTCACAAGAGCACCTATTTTTATTGTTCCATTAGCTTCTCCTCATGTTTCTAAGACACATTAGAACTTGCCATTTTCCATTTTGAGGCTTTAAATTTTGTAGATCTAGAATTAGTTATTTTCGGATTTGGTAGTTTTGATCTATCAAACTTCTTTGTTTTCAAGTTTTGATGGTTCCATGTTGTGGGAAATTTTATTCTACCCAATTTTGACCATTGAAAAGTTAGATTTGGACTTGTTTTGACCAAGTTATGAACATTTGAAGCTTGGGTTCAAAACATGAAGTTCTTGCTGGTTGGAGAAGACAGTGAGCAGTGTGCAGAGCTTTTTAGCTTACGCCACTGAGCAGCGCGCGCTCTTTAGCGCAGCGTACGCAGACTTGAGTACGCTGCCTGTTGGCAGCGTGTCTATTTGGTACGCAGACTTGATTTCGTACGCAGACTTGACTGGGTACGCAGACTTGATTTCGTACGCAGACTTGACTGGGTACGTAGACTTGATTTCGTACGCAGACTTGACTGGGTACGCAGGCAGACTTGATTTTGTACGCAGACTTGACTGGGTACGCAGACTTGATTTCGTACGCAGACTTGACTGGGTACGCAGGCAGACTTGATTTCGTACGCAGACTTGACTGGGTACGCAGACTTGATTTCGTACGCAGACTTGACTGGGTACGCAGACTTGATTTCGTACGTAGACTTGACTGGGTACGCAGGCAGACTTGATTTCGTACGCAGACTTGACTGGGTACGCAGACTTGATTTCGTACGCAGACTTGACTGGGTACGCAGACTTGATTTCGTACGCAGACTTGACTGGGTACGCAGGCAGACTTGATTTCGTACGCAGACTTGACTGGGTACGTAGGCAGACTTGATTTCGTACGCAGACTTGACTGGGTACGCGTGACCTGAGCGTACGACTACCCCTTGTCCCCCCCTTGGTGTTTTATGTCCCCCATGTTCCCCTTTTATGATCTTGCACCCAATTCTATATCCCTATGCCTTTTGAGGTAGACTCGACATGAACCCGATATGATCTTGACATTATTTATGAATGTAATCTGAACATGGCTTAGTGATGGAATTGCATGACCAGTGACCCATTATGGTGCACTCACATGAACACGACATGGCTTTATGACCTTACAGGATAACTCTTGATAGTGACCCGCCGTGGTGCACTCTTGACAAGTAATTTAACATGATAATTCTTGACGGTGGCCCTTTGTGACGCACCCTTGCCTTGATAAGTAATCTTGATAAGTAACCCGACATGATAGCCGTGATACGCTGTTGCGACAGCCCACCTGACATGCTAAGTGAATTCTTGACACCGTAGGTGATTGTATTGAATATGCTTGTGTAAGCAACCAGTCTTGTCTCGCATCATGTCTAGGACATGTATCTCTGGTTACCACGGTCAGGGATTCATACCGAATCTGACTAGGTTAATGACTAGATTGATCAAGTAGAGCATATAGAGAGGTATTCCGGCTACAAGCAATCCCGTTATTTGGGCGCCTTCCTTGATGGACTTGTAGCCTGCCGACGAGTAGGGCACATTTCCAGCTCACTGCTATGTGGGGCACTACATGAAACGATTACTATGTACACTGTCATGTGTTGCATCCAAGTCATCTTACAAGGCATGATAACTCTAAGCTTGAACCTTGCGTCTGGATAACCTGGATAGTCTGCGGGGCTTGTGGCCGTAGGCGTACCTCATTGCATCTTGCTAGTAACTAAGCTTGTGATAACCCTAGTTAGTTAAGTATCAAGCCGTACTCTTTGCTTGGCCGTGAATGATGGTTGGAGTCCTATCTTGTCTAGTCTTGCCTAGATCCAGTGCATGGATAACTCCGGACATGCTTGTTTTATGCTTTAATTTATTGATAATTGGTTCGAGGCTAAGTTCTGTTCAGGTGAAGGGTTACAACCCCGGTCCTTGTTTGGTTCACGGGTTTTAACTTGGGTACCGGAATAGTCCTTTAGTTATCTTATCGTTTATCTTCCTGTTCTCTTTAACTCATGTTTTATGATTATTTCACTTGTGACTTATGTGCTGACATGCTGGTTTTAGTTCTTAAGTGAAGCCTCCTTTGTGGCACTTGCTCTTTCTGGGGTCTGACCCAGCTGGTTTTGTATGGCCAGATTTTGGAGCAGCTACCGAGGATCTTCCAACCTTCCTGCCAGATGGTGAACACTAGAAGGAATCCCGGCAACGAGTGGGTTTTATTTTGCTCTCCCACTCCCTTGTAAAAATATTCTTTTGAGGCGTTTAGCCGCCGAGCAAGTGTTAGCTCGTTTGCAACTTTATTTACTGTCTGCCTACAGGCTGTAGCATGATTGATAAATCCTAGGGTTGATCATGTATGACTTAAACTCTTGCTAGTCTTCGTATTTTGTATGACTAGCTTCATGATCATCTGAATATGTATTGTATGGGACGCCTTACTTTGTATGTCTGATGATCTACCATCTTGTTATATCTACTTGTTGCTTGAGATTGAGACACTAGGCGTGTTATTGACCTTAAGAGACTGATGGCTTGTAGTAAACCCTCATGCATCTAGACAGCCGTGATCGTATATCGAGGTGGTTTCCATTTCAATATACGTAGCTGGCTATGTCTGCCCCCGCTCTCCAGTATTCTGGTTCTGGGGCGTGACATACGGGCCTCTGATGGGAAGTTGTACAGAACCACTCGAGTCCAGCCCCCGACGGCAAACGGACAGAGTGGTTCCCAAAAGTCTCCCAAAACCCGGGGAGCAAACATGGTCGTTCCAGACCCATCTGACTTGCGTGAGCTTATCCTCCACAAATGCAAGGAAAGAGAAGAGGCCCCGGTATGCAAAGAGGCCTCCCGCGGACATCATTGCACCCAAATTATTGTCAACTGCTATTGCAACAGCGCGACAGCAAGAGCAGACCGGCAATATGTTTTTCAAAGGCTACAACGATCCAGCTCAGAGGACGAAGCACCTCCCATCGCCTCTTGCAACTCTACTCAGAAAATTCCCGCTGATGGGAGGGGAAAGAAGATGAACGTTTCCAGTCCGAAAATTTTAACCACTACGGCTAAGAAACTGTCGTCTAAACGGCTGTCCACCACCGGAGTATTCCAAGGTACCCGTTCGAAGACGAAATCTGCTACAACCGGAGATTCGTCATCCGCACCGCTGGGGGTCACTGAAACAGGGGGTAGCACTCCTCAGAACATCCACAATAATCCGATGTTCCAAGGAGACGATTCCGAGGAAGCAACTCTCCCGCTAGATACAACAAATGCCGACGTCCCCGAGGACGTCCACGACTCTCAAGACGAAGCAAGCTCCGAAGTTGGGGGTACTATTCCTTCTGAATCCGAACCAGAGGAGAACATTCCCACATATCCCGATGACTTCTCGGTACATGGGTATGACTCGGAGGACACGTCCTCCACCGTCCCATCCGTCTCTCCTCATGTAAGGACAGTGTTCATGACAGACAGCAACCAAGGTGGTTCCAGTGATCGCCAGCGCATCGACACTCTAGAAGCCATACTGCATGCCTTGGTCAAGTCTGTAGACGAGATCAAAGCGGCCCTTCCAATTCTGCAAGGAGGGACGCCTGGCCAAACAAGCGCGGGTCCCGCGGTCAATGCGGACTCGAACTCAGCGGCACCGAATCCGGGCAACAATCCTCCTGAAATGACGGCCTCTACCACTGTGGATGAAGCCCGAGAAGTGAGAAGAGAGGTCCAGGAGCTCTGGGCCATGTTTTACGCTCGAGAAAACTCTCAAGACCCCAGAATACGGCAACCGTACCAAACGGCATGGAGGGATGTCCCCTTCCCGCCAAGATATAAGTCGTTCAACATCAACCCTTACGATGACAAGATCTCTGCAAGTCGGTACATCACTTACTTCGAGGTCACTACCGACCACCTGTCCCATGACGATGCCATCCTCACACGATTATTCATTGGGGCATTGGAAGGAGTCGCCTTCGACTGGTACCGCAACCTGTCAGACAACTGCATCCACTCCTTCGCCAGCTTCAAGCGCATGTTCTTGGAGAGATTCTACGAAGTAGGGCAGGACATTACAATGTCCACCCTCATGGACGTCGTCCAAGGGGAAAAAAGAGCTGACAAGGAACTATATCGAACGGTTTCGTCAAACCGCAATGAAGTTGCCGTCTGGTAACCCGGATTTCTCCCTAATTGAAATTTGTCAAAAGAGATTGCTCCCAACAATCAGTCTCTGGATGGGCAAAAGTCAATTCAAGGACTGGAAGACATTCATCATCAGTGCCACTAGTGCCGAAGAACGGTTGAAGAAGGCTCGCCAACTAGGATTGCACATCTCGGACGGGGAGAACAAGGGCAAGCGTCCTAATACCAACAACGACAATGGGGGTAGTCCCTCCAACAATCAGGACAATAGGGGTAAGCAGGCTATGGTGGCTGACACAGCCCAAAAATCTGAGTCAAAATCGGCAGACAAACAATGGCCGCAAATCACTTACTCCTTCGAGGACGGCCATGTCAAGCCCATCTTTGACATGCTCATACAAGGAGATAGAATTCAGCTCCCTCCACCAAGACGGGAACCTCGGCCGGCAGTGTCACGACCCGCTCCCGAATAACCGGATACGAGTCGGACACGCCCAGCCTTTGTCATTAGAATAACAAAGTAAGCTGTACCATTCTAGGGAAACTAACCAGATATCAAGACAAGTATGAAACACAGCATCTATAAATGTATCCCAGAGTAAAGTACAATATCAGAATTTATTACATTCCAGAATGATAGAAAGTCTACTACTCTTAATACATGAAAATAATAGGGAAACTAAGAAAATCTCTAGGCTTCTGCAGCCTCTAAGTCATGAGCTGCACCAGCTAGCTCTCCTGCATCAATAGGCTCCTCGCCATAGAATGTATCGCACAAGGCCTCCAACTCACCTACAACTTATCCAGTCAGGAGCGGAGCTAGTATATCCAGAGAAATGAACATGTACATCATGGTATGAATCAAGAAAACAGGAATAAATATAAAGTACAGAAAATGAGAACAAGACATAAACTGAATAGGAAATACTGAAAGTAAAACAGAGAACATGGTAAGAGTCCTGAGCATGATATACAACCTGAACATGAAGTACAACCTGAACATGAAATACAACCATGAAATCCTGAAATACAAACTGAATCCTGACATGTGCAATATTTGAAATACTTCTAGATTGTGATCGGCTTGGGTAGATGCAATGATAATGAAATGGTACGGCTTTGGCCCCGCGTGCACGGTGCGAGACCCAAGCTATTCACATGAGTAGTAACAGGATTTGATCACATATCTATAGTATTTCCCCTCCCAGACACAATTGATACAAGGAACATGAAACGAGACAATATCGTGATATATCGTGTCATCAAGAGATACAAGAATGAATATGAAGACATGAGAAATTGACAAATCAGAGGAGTATACTTGCCTGGCTCTGGGTGATCAAGAAAGGATGGTAAATCTGGGAATCCTCCTGTTTAAATAATTTACAATAGATAAGTATATTCTCTAGTCAAAATCATATATTTATAAAGCTAACACTTATTATTAAACTAACTAAATTCTGCATTCTAGGGTTCACAGGCTTGGTCATCTAACCCTCTAATATTACTTACCATGTTGTTCTTATTACTTACCATAAGAATATACCTTAGAAATATAGTGGCATGAAACTATAAGTATTAGCTAAAAGATTTAGGAAAACTAGTAGTCCTGTTTTTAGGTTAAAACCCCCAGTCATTCTCACTAATGAAAACACATAAGCTTTCTAGTCTTGTATCTACATCCATGTATCATCATTCCTAAACATGACTGTTTCTATAGGTTGACATAAACTATACTCTAGAACATATTGACACACTCTAAAGTATTTAGTTAAGGGAATCAGAAAATTGGCAGCTCTGTAAGGTTCAGTTCCTGAACTGGACTGATGTGAACCATTCATGAAGATGACATTACCCAGCTCAGTCCCAAAATACTATTCAACCATTGTCAGTCCCATATACCACTGATCAGAATACAACCTGTCTAACCTTAACTGATGCTCTGCTATCCTTCCTTCATAGCTAATAGGCATCCATACGAAATTTACCTGTCAGCCTTAACAGAAATTTCATAACAATCTAATCTTCAGTCCTAAACACAACATAACCAAGATCAAACAGTCCTTAGAATGGACACTAACTGCTAGTGTAATAGTTCAGCCATAAATAGCAATATCAGTTCCAAGCAGGACTGGTACACAGTCCAGTCAACAGGGATCAACCTAACTTATTCAATATTTAGTCAATTCCTAAACTGAGTTTTCACTCAATGATCAGCCAGGAAGAGCCCACCATCAGTCCAACATGTGAAATCATGCCTCATATGTACTCAGTATCCTATCACAGGTTCCAGGAATGCCTAAATTGAAAGTTCCTGTCTCCATCCTTAACAGTCCAATAACAATCTAAACCAACCAAAATGAATTCAAGACTCACTCTCCTATCCAAATCAAATGCCAGTCTAAGTCAAACACAACAGTCTATAACAGAGATTTACAATCAGTCCAAGAATGTAGTTTAGCTAAGGACATGTTGGTTCACATCAGAAAAAGGGTGGAAGGGATTTCAATGTCTATTGAATCCTATAGATAACTGTAAGGTACTGAAATTCAACAATGTTCACACAATATAGGTATAGTCATCAGTTATCTAATAAGCTATCATTCTATAATTTTTGACCAACACTTGCCAACAATTAATCCCCAGGAACTGATCAGGCAGGGAGAGAATGCAGAGTAAGTTCTAAACAGTTGTGTCTCTCCCTTTAAGATATCAATTCCTCATAAAGCAGTATAACAAGACAATGTATTCATAAGATTTATCCTACAGTCCCAGGTACCTATAGGTTAACAATTATCTCAGCATTAGGTAAACCTATTTGTCTAACATGGCATGAAACTGCTCTTGAATTCAGTTTATCAATCCATACTTTATGCTCAGTTGAGAAACCAATCCTAAATTTGATCATTAAGACTTAGTCCTTATTAATAGGAAAAATAATTCATTAGTTGATACACCCAAGTGTCCCAGGGAACCAAAACAGGTCTAGGTATTCAGGAACCAATTCCCAGGTATCACCACTCAATGACAGGATAAGTCCCCAGGAAATTGAATACAGTGGTTCAAATGTAGCTCAGTTCACAAATTCACATGTCCCCAAATCCAAATGACATTTAACAGGAAGAAATCTACTGTCCCATACATAGCAATTCATATATGAAAGCACATATAAATTCATATATGTAAACACATAGAAAAATCCATATATGGAAACACATATAAATTCATATATGTAATCACACTTAACAGGGTTCTTAGTTTGAAACACAAGGATCAGTGAAATCATAGGCCAACTACCAGTCAGTCCATTAACAGGGCATTACTATGGTTCCCAACCACTGTTATACTGTCCAGTCCAGTGTACTGAGACACCCCCTTGTTCCCGTATACCAAGGAGTTCTGATACAAGGTTGTTAAATCAAAAACTCACAGTAAACAACTCTACCTATCCTGTAGATCATAACCTGTCATCCAAATCCTATCTAATAGTCTAATGTAAACTTAGGAATATAAGAATGGAATGAACTAATTAAGACAGTGATAAACGAATCCTTAAATCTATGCTCTGAATTCAGTTAACATCCCAGCCTAAATTCATCTCATCAATACTTGATTCCATCAAACTATCAATCATGAGATTTAAAAAATCAGACATGAAACAACAATCTACTCCTAAGTTATACTTCTGCATCTACAATCTGATTTGCAAAGGTTAGAAGATTATTACCTGAAGATAGCCTTGGTTGATGTCTCGATGACACAACCTTCAGGGCTTGGACAGGGTTCTCGTGTCCAACTGATCTAAAATTTGTGTCAACCAAAGAACAAAGGATTTATTATATAGGCACATCCTTTCCTGACACAACAGGTGAGTCGATTGCTCACACTAGCCTATCTATTATCAATTGAGACAAGGTGATCAATCTTACCAGGCTCAAATAGTTGGGTAAAACAATCAAACGGTTGGAGTTCTCGATCCACCAAGTCATTCGAGCACAGAGCAAAATTAAATTACTCCTATACCCGATCTACAACTCGATACAGTAAATTGAGAATAATCAAAAGAGGAACATATTTGAGATCATTACTATGCTGGACAATTAAATACCTCAACAATGATCGATTGATCAGGCCAAAATAGATCGACCACTAGCAGCAAATTGATGAAGGAGATCTTGAGAAGAAATTGATCACTCTCAAAATTAGATATACTAAATGAAATCAGAGGAAGAACCAACAAATTCTCTAAGGATTCAGTACTTATTGATCTAAATCTCGATGAAGGATTGATGCTGCACTAGGAAGCTGAGAATGTCGTCGTCTTTATCATCGTCGTCTTCTTCTCTAATGATCTGCCATTCGCCATCTCTGTTCGAGCTTTCTTGCAGAAAGTTGGGGAGGAACGAGCAATGATTGAAGGAGAAAAGGGAGTTTAAATAGGGAAGGTTGGCGTGAGGACCAGGCTAACCTATTGGCGGGAATTGCTCTGACAAGGTTGTTAGGGAGGAGAAGAGATGCACATGGCCGCTCTCCCTGGCCGTTAAGGAAATTCAAAATCGAAAGAGCTCGTGCCAGGAAGTTCTTTTAGAAGAGCAGGAATTACTTAAGCTAAAACACTGGGTTGGGTTTAATTGATATTAATTTGGGCTGACAGTGCTGGCCCAAATCAATTGGGTTTAAGGAGATTTAGCCCAAGAGAATTAATTAGATGTTAATTAAATAAGAATATAACTTCACCTATGTTAAATATATAAGAAAAATATTCCCAAATCATTACTCAATATAAAAATTTTAATTCTACAATATTTCAGAAAAGTGGAGTTACAGGCAGAAATGGAGAGCCTAAACTACTGTCACTACCATCATTACGTCCACCATGCTACACACGACTGCTACCAATTGAAGCGATACATCCAGCATCTCATCGATTCGAACGCTCTGGCCATCGATTTCGAGAAGGTAACCGTGGCGGCCAACATGGTGTTCGTACAATTCGACAGCTTCCCTCCAACAGAGACTCAAGACGGGGTGGTACCCATCCCTCTGGCGGCAATAGAGATTGCTAATCTTCTACCTCCTCGGGATCAGGTTGCTGGTCTGGTGCCCCTCACCACATCACGGGGGGAGATCATGTGGGTCCATCCGGACCTAGTACTTGAAGTGACCCAGTCCACACCGCCTCTCACTCGTATGAAGAAGGGTGGAAAAGTCAGATCCTCCGCACAATCTCGGCGGATGTCGAAGAAGTCACGACTGTCGTTACCCGATTTGGGGCACAGGCCCAACCCATGGCTGAAAAATCAACTAAAGATCATCAGCCAGCTACTGCTGACACTCCAGGACCTTCTCAGCCTCCGACGACCGACAAGCCTAGGCCGAAGGAGACTCGCTTTGACAAATCCCTCCGAAAAGAGACACCTCAAGGGTTTGAAAGGCCCTACAACTTCGACATCTTGGCACAGTTAGCCAATACACCGGCCAAATTGTCATTATATGAACTCCTGAGGCTCTCAAAGGATGTTCGTACAGCTTTGAGCGATGCACTCCAAAATGCTGACGCGTATCTGGCTCAGGTCAACCTCACGGGAGAAAGCCCGCCTGCGGATCTCCAAGACAGCTCTTGCACAGGAGCGATGCCCAATATCGTCTTCACTCTACAGGACATGCTCATCAAAACCAATCTCCACGATCGTCCGTTATACTACACCAGATACACCGGGGACGTAAAGGTGGACCGAATGCACATTGATCCTGGGTCTTCCATAACCATCATTTCGAAGGGTCTGCTACATCATCTCCGTATTCTGATGCATCACCTGACGCCAACAAGCACCGCCATCAGCGGTTTCAATTCGGGCAAGAGCTACCCAATTGGGAAGATTCGTTTGAAGTGCCAAATCGGCGATCTCCAGTCAGAAGTGACCTGTTACGTCATAGATGCGGACACTTCTTACAACATCCTTTTGGGGCGCCCTTGGATACACGATTACATGATCGTGCCTTCCACACTGTACCAGTGCTTCAAGTATGTCGACAAATACGGCTTTGTGAGGACAGAATTTGCTGACATTGATCCCTTCAAAGGAGTCGAATCCTACTACTCGGATTCCTGCCTCTACGAGAAGTCAAAGAGGCACCTGGATGAAGATGTACAAGCTCAAACTGAGACGATCTCAGGATCAGAAGAACCTCTGACGATCCACCTTTAAGCCCACAAACCTGGCAAATTTGCACCTCTTACGGCCGCTCTGCGTAAGGATGCGATCAGCCTTTCGGCACAAGAAGGGCAAATGATAATTCGGCTGCCAAGATCTGACCAAGTGCCGAGACCTACAACGGAGCCACTGACAATCAGGTTACCGAGAGTCGGCCAGCCACAAGCAGAGAAGTTCAACCCCTCTGACAAGCCAATGATGATTCGTCTTCCCAAGAAGAATCGTCACCCCGATGCAAGGTCTGGGGCTTCTAGCGAGCCAACAACTCCTCGTCCAGCATCGAGTATCAAACTGGGGGTCGCTAGCGAGCCAAAAACTCCTCGCCCAGCATCAGGTACCAAACTGGGGGTCGCTAGTTTGCCAACGACTCCACGTTCTGCTCCATCGACAGAACCCCTGACGATCAAGCTGCCCAGGTCGTCCTCTCAGTCTTCATTTACGCAGGGGATAGCCGAAGAGGAACCGGAGCTAGCCAAGTATGTGGCTGCCCACACTGATGTTCCCTCCGCGGATGATGTAATCCCGCTAGAAAAGATACCTTACTTCATCAATAAAGGGCTATCTTTGAACTACCTCGAGCTTAATAAGCTTTGTACAATGTATGCTATGGAACACGGTATAGGCACTCACCTACACATACAGGTGACGAATGTTTACACCACAAACCAGCTTATCTCAGTGGAAGACGCTTACCGCATAATCGAAGGAGGGGACCATCCAATTATCTTCGGTCGGAAGGACGACCCACAGCCCTTCATCCTAGAGAAGGTCGATCTCGAATCAGATGCCGGGAGACTGCCTCTGTATCTTTATAGCCCCAATCCAAATACCTTATACAAAAACAAGGATATGATCTGGAGGCTACACCAGGCTTGAACTACGGCACCGGTCGACGATTACCTTTGAGGCCACCAGTCCCAGCTGGCAAACCACGGGACTACTACAGCAAGACCCGATGTGGATTAGGGTATGTTACGCCCGTGACGACCCCTGAAAGTTCAGATGAGGAATGCGACTGGCATTCACATTCAACTGGATCACCAACTTTCGATTCGGACACCAACATCGGTGGCGTATTCAGACAAGTCCTGCCAGTCAATATGGCATTCGCCGACGCTTACGAAGAAGATAAAGACATTCCTGAAATCCTCGAGTTAGAGCCGTGGGCCCAACAGTTAGATGCACAATAGGAAAAGCGGTTCGAACAAAGGGAACCTCCTACCGAAGACGAGGTTATACAGGTCGACCTCGGCAGCGAATCTTCTCCAAAACTAATCTTCGTCAGTAAAAGCTTAACAGACGAAGAGCGAGAATCGCTACTGGAACTTGTCAAAGAATATATTGATGTGTTCGCCTGGAGCTATGAAGACATGCCCGGACTAAACCTCGAGGTTGCCCTTCACAAGCTCAACATTCGGCCAGATGCGAAGCCAGTCAAACAACAACAGCGACGCTTCCGCCCGGGCATCATGGATGCGATCGAAGCCGAAGTCAACAAGCTGATAGCCAGCGGCTTCATTCGTGAGGAACAACATCCTGACTGGGTCGCCAACATAGTACCAGTCCTCAAGAAGAATGGGAAGATTCGAATATACATCGACTTCCACAATCTGAATGAGGCATGTCCTAAAGAGGAATTCCCCCCTATCACCAAATAACGATCAATATTATCTCATCATTTGAGGGATTCTTCATCGAACATGTTCCCAGACTACAGAACATCGAAGCCGACGCCCTAGCAGACCTTGCCGCTTCCCTAGCAGTTCTAAACCATACTCATCATTCGGTTGACGTGATAGGCCACGAACTGGTCTATCCCAAGAACAACGTCCAAGTCGTGGCAAGTTATTTCGCCCAAACGGTCGACGAAGCACCAGACTGGAGACAACCATTCATAGACTTCGTAGTCTACGACATCCTGCCCGAGAACCCAAAGGAAGCAACTTCCATCAGAAGGCGTTCTCTCAGATTCTTCTACGATACAGAGACGAAAATGCTGTTTCGGCGATCTTATGACGGGTTATTGCTTCGGTGTCTGTCAAACACAGAAGCCAAAGAAGCCGTACGCGAAGCTCATGACGATGTCTACGGGGCCCATCAGCCTGGCCCCAAATTACAAGACCGTCTTTGCCGAATGGGCTACTACTGGCCCACGATGGTAGCAGATGCGATAGACTATGCAAGAAAGTACAAAGCCTGCCAAGTCCACGCGGACTTCATCCACCAACCATCTGAGTTTCTACATCCGACAGTGACGTCCTGGCCATTCGAAGCATGGGGAATGGACATCATCGGTCCAATCACTCCACCTTCCTCCCGCGGACATCGCTTCATACTCGCGAGCACGGATTACTTCTCCAAATGGGCAGAAGCTGTCCCGCTCACAGAAGTAAAGACTTCAAACATGATCAGCTTCCTCAAGTATCATGTCATCTATCGCTTTGGACTGCCCCGAAGGATCATCCACGATAATGGTCCGCAGTTTGCAAGCCACGCCTTCTATCGGTTCTGCGAAAAACATCGCATCCAGAATATTGTTTCGATACCGTACAATCCGGCAGCCAACGGATTGGCAGAGGCATTCAACAAAATGATCATCAAACTTCTCAAGAAGTTTGTCTCTTCCAAAAAGCGTGACTGGAACGAGAAGCTTGGTGAATGTTTATGGGCGTACCGTACTACAGTCCGAACAGCCACTGGGAATACGCCATTTTCTCTGGTATACGGGAGTGAGGCAGTCCTCCCATTGGAGACTCATATACCCTCACTCCGCGTCGCCCTTACTTACCAATTGACAACGGATGATAACTACCGTCGTCGGCTACAAGAGTTGGAGGCCTTAGATGAAAAGCGCCTCTTGGCCCAACAAGGAATCGAGCTATACCAAGCACGCATCTCTGGATCCTTCAACAAGAAGGTTAAAATTAGAACATTCCAAGTGGACGATCTCGTTCTGGCAGTCCGGAGGCCGATGGTCATGACTCACAAAACCGTCGGCAAATTCCAGCCAAAATAGGAAGGGCCGTTTATCATTGAGGCCATATTTTCCAACGGTGCTTACCGCCTCGCAAAACAAAATGGAGACTTATTCATGTTGCCCGTCAATGGCAAGTTCCTGAAGAAATACTATGTCTAAACGACATTTGTCCAGATCATCGAGTCATGTACCCGCTGGTACCGCTGAACTCACTCTCACTATATTCCAGATCATCGAGTCATGTACCCACTGGTACCGCTGAACTCACTCTCACTATATTCCAGATCATCGAGTCATGTACCCACTGGTACCGCTGAACTCACTCTCACGACATTTTCCAGATCATCGAGTCATGTACCCGCTGGTACTGCTGAACTCACTCTCACTATATTTCAGATCATCGAGTCACGTACCCACTGGTACCGCTGAACTCACTCTTACAATATTCCAGATTATCGAGTCATGTACCCGCTGGTACCGCTGAATTCACTCTCACTATATTCCAGATCATCGAGTCATGTATCCGTTGATACCGCTGAACTCACTCTTACAATATTCCAGATTATCGAGTCATGTACCTGCTGGTATCGCTGAACTCACTCTCACAATACTCCAGATCATCGAGTCATGTACCCGCTGGTACCGCTGAACTCACTCTTACAGTATCCCAGATTATCGAATCATGTACCCGCTGGTACCTCTGAACTTGCACTTTGATTCCAAAATTCCCGAATTGTCGAGTTATGTACCCGCTGGTACCCCTGAACTTACATCCCGGTCACTCCTTCGGAGGAAAGTTATGTATGACCATACCTCTGAACTTTCTTTCTGAAGGGGCTCCTTCTTCATGATCTACTACCCGCACTCCCAGTGCACAAAAAGGGGTAACGGATCCACAAATTTCCAAAACGACCATGTCGATGTTACCTCTGAGTCGTCTCAATTTCGCCAAAAACAAATCACTCCTCTACATAGAACTTCTTTGTCCTCATTACCTCTGTGTCGTTCTTTTTACCCCCTTCATTGAGCCCACTCCTGCCATGTCCTCATTACCTCTGAGTGGGAAGGCTCCGTCAAAGAAACCCTCATGCTTGCCATGTTCTCATTACCTCTGAGTAAGTATGTTGATCCCTTTCGACTTATTATCTATACCCACAACCGGAGTACGCCAAGGATAGTAAGTCCACAAATATCCTCCGTTGAGTCCACTCCTGCCATGTCCTTATCACCTCTGAGTAGGAAGATTCTGCGGTAAGAAAACCCTCATGCTTGCCATGTCCTCATTACCTCTGAGTAAGTATGTTGGTTCCCTTTTCATCCTATTATCCGTATCCTAACCCAGGGTACGCCAAGGATAATAGGCCCATAAAATGTCATGTGCTAAGTTTCTCAGCGCAGGCCCATCATTCCTTATCATGCCCCGGGAGCCCAGCTGCTCCATGTCATTCTTTCTCCCGATACTCGGAACGTCCACGACCACATTATCGTAGAACCG
The DNA here is from genome assembly GCA_029216955.1 of Iris pallida. NCBI lineage: Eukaryota > Viridiplantae > Streptophyta > Magnoliopsida > Asparagales > Iridaceae > Iris > Iris pallida. The sequence continues at coordinate 6,952,193 of JANAVB010044219.1, read as the reverse complement.
TTCTGGGTATCCCCAAATCAAACTTGTTACCCGTATCTAAAATCGAGGTATGCCAAGGGTAACAGGTCCACAAACAAGTCCCCCGTGCGGGGCAAATATTACCACAATACCACAAGCACAACAAGCAAGACAAATGAAGGGTAGAATGGAAAATACTCTTTATTTGAAAGTCGAAAAAAGCATTACATATTTTTGGGACCACGTCCCTCTAAAGAGAAAAGAAAAAAAAAGAGAACAGAAACAAAAGAAGAAAAAGCCGACTATGGTTTGGCATTACACAACTCCAAAAGGCGGGTTCTCACCAAGGCAGTCCCCCGCTCAATCCGCTGTCGAGCTCGACGTTCAGCCTCCTGGGACAACCACTCCCCATTATCCAAATCCATGAGGGCCCGCCAGTCGTCTTCCAACTTCTTCAGGGCAATCTCCAGGTCAGCTGAAGCTTGATTAACCCTGTCAGCCTCCTGGATAATTAGCCCCCTGTCAGTACGGGCAGCCTCAAGTTCAGACTCTAGGAAAGTCAACTTCCTCTGAAGCGCAAAGATCTGCTCCCGCGTGTCAGTAATCCTATGAGAGGCAGCCGCTTCCCGAGCTGTAACATCTTTGCTCTCGTGGCTCAATTGATCATATCGATCAGACAGATCGCTGAGGTCCTTCAGTATGGCTGGCTTGGTTTTATCCTAAGCAGCCCTGATCTTCTCTATAATAGCGACGAGGGAACCCCGCTCCTGATCTATAACAGCAGACAGATCAACCTGCCTAAGTACCTGAAGCTGGGCCACCAGCTGATCAGTCTCCAGTAATTTTGCCTCCAGAAGTGCAGCCACCCCTGCCCCACCGAGAAGAGTCTTGAGGATATCAATTTGACCCTAGGCGCATTACCGGGCCAAGACGAAAGAGGTCCCTCTTTCCACAGCAGCCACTATCTCCCTCCTCAGGTGACGATAAAAACTGTCAACTACGTCCTGTAACGCGTCATCCAAGACCTCTGTAGAGGACGGCGTCAGAGAAAGCGTGGCCGGCAACATCGGGGGAATGGTGCTAGAATTTGTCACCAGGGGGACGGAGTCCGAGCAGAATAAGGCGCGGATAGCGGCTAACTCTTCCTCCGCCACCCGAAGAGCCTGGACACTTGGTAGGGCAGAGAAGTCGACTCTCGGAGCCGCCCGAGTAGAGGAGGATGCAAGGACCATTATCCCCTGCCCCGACTGTCCCACTACCTGACTCGCCGAACCCGAGTCCGCAGGAGGCCCATCAAGACGAGCCGAAAGGGGAGGGGGCACGCTCCTCTCCGCCAGTGCCCCTTCGGCAGAGTTTGTCTCAATAATGTCCATCCTCGGCACTGGAGAGACAGGACCTGTATGCCCAGAACAACAATCAATTGACGTGACCCAAAGGACGTGATGATAGAGTAGATAGGCCTCCTCGCAGGTTAAGATTCGGCTTATCTTACCAAGAGAAGAGCATGGAGGCTGCGGCTCGTTCGCAGCTGACATGGTCTCCTCACACGCGATCTCCAAGTTAAATTCGGCCGGCTCCTTTGCCCCAGCCACCTCGAAGGGAGATACGACTTGATCAACATCATCTTGATGGAATTCAGAAACTTCAGGGATAGGTTCACCAGAGCCTCCGTCATTCCGAGTCACGACCTCGGCAACTTGAGACTCCACTTCTTCTGACACCTGCAGGAGGGAAGGAAGATGATTAAAATCAAAAATTAGAAGAAAGGAAGAACCGGGAATGACTTGTTTACCTTTGACGCGAGGTCAATTTCCTCGCCGCTTTCCCTTATAGTTAGCAGGCGGTGTCTGGTCACAGTCAGCTTCCGGGAACGAGGAATACCGCCAACAGGAGAAATGTGCCTGCTACGCTTTTGTGCAGGGCCAGGCGCAACGGATGACTGATCTCCTACCATCTCACCTGACAAAACAGGCGGCTGATCCGCCCCTACGTCTGCCACCGGAAGGGAAGAATCATCTCCATCATACTCGTTGCCCTCATCATCCGCAGCAGCGGAATCCAAATCTGGCACTTCAACTCTATTCTTTCTCTTCCTCGTCTTGGCCCCCTGGGACCCCTCCTCCAGGCCGGTACCAACGATAAAACTGGTACCCGGGTTAAAACCAACAGGGGGCTTGTTCGCCATGACATGGTACAGAGGTGCCATATTCAAGATCTCTACGGACGCCTTAATAGCAGGGACTGAGAAAACAGTACGGGTATGGAATGTATCATAATAGTACCAGGCCCTGATGCCATCAAGAAGGTTACCTTCAAAACCCACACAAGAGCTGGGACTATCTAGAAAAAACTGACTGTATCCAAACTGCCGGGCAAACCTGCTAGGCAGATAAGGCTCCAGAAAGACAGTATTACGGTTGCGATACACCAGATGAGCGGGGCGGATGTTACGCAGCCACAAAAGCATCTGGCCCTCCAGAAGTTGAGAGGGTCTAATACCGTCGAGATGGACAGTCGCTATCTCCTCATCAGTAAAACGAGGGACATATACGAAAATGTTGTACATGTTCGCCCTCGCCAGTGCCATCCGATAAGCACGTATGGTCTCGAATTCCCAAGACTCACTACGATAGCGGAAGATAAAAGCATCATCATCAGTTACGCCGTCTTCAGAGCCCGGTCTCATCAAAGACGGATAATGTATCAATAGCCACCCCATCAGATAATGATAGGACAACTCAGTCCGTTTAAAATATTTCGTCACATCGCGGGCGATGACCTTGGATGTGAAAGTGCGAAGGCCACGGTGTACGCTGCACACCATGGCCGGGAGGAGAGCTAGCCGGACTCGTAAAACCAACTTCACAGCCGGAAGGATGAAATTGCGACTGATCCTCTCGATAGAACCTGCTCCTCCCGAGACTACACAATTTTGCAGCCATATCATCAAGAATCCCGCCAGGAGCGCCTTCTCTGACAACTCTTGGGTATCCTGATAAAAATAACCAAAAGAGTCGGTCTGACTCCCGAATCTGTCGCTAGCGGTGGCCACCCTCTTAGCTGACGACACTAGGGCTTTAACCGCCTCCCGGGACTGAGGACGTCGGGGAGTAACTTGACCTGAGGCATCCGTCGTGAAGAGATAGCGCACCCAGTCCTTGGTGTGGGGAGCATTCCCTTCCGAGCTGCTTTCCTTTTTGGCTATCTGATGACATGTGCTATAGTGGCACAATACCTCTTGATAAAGAGCCACGAAGCCTGGATACCGTCTTTCCAACTCTTCGAACTCCTCATTCGTAGGAGTATACGCCTAAAAGCTTCGTCCCCCCAAGAAAGCTTGGAGACCGCGTGTATTTCGTGAAGCGCAAGCCCCATCTCCCCTACGGGTGTATAGAAGGTCCCCGTACGGCGGTTATACATCTCCAGCAGAGATATAAATAATCTCTTGTTTATGGGCAAGCCGTGGCTGGTACTCCGAATAGCATGGTAAAGACCAATCTCACACAGAAATGCCTCATACTTTTGCAAGACCCACATAGACAGATTGGTCCACGAGGGAACGAGATGTATCCAACTGGGGAGCATCAACCGGCCAATGGGATAAGAGCCCTTCCGAGCAAGTTGATTCATAAAAGTGTCGGCTGTAGAAAACGTAAAATTAGGACCCGACACATTCAAGAAAGTACCTGGGGCCAATCCCATTACAGAACGGCTGGTGTGCACCTTGCCCGCACACACTGACTTCAGGCTGTTGTTATAATGGATGTCTCCCACAAACATCCCGCTTCGGGTGGAAGTTAAAGATTCTTCCATCTTCCGGTCCAATGGGAGCATATTGAACCAAGATAATGGGAAGTGACACTCCATTTGGGGAATGCGGATCGCCATCCTGTTAGAAACAAAACTCCAGTTCTCTGACACCTCCAGAACCTGACTGTTCTTCACAGTCAAGGCATCTCCAAAGAAGAACGCAGGCTTCAAGTATTCCCCTTCTAATTTACCCGAGTTCATCATAGCGTTAAGAAAATAGAAAGGCTGGTTCTTGAGGGCATTCAATCTCGCCGAAGGCTCGTCACTCGAAAACTGGTTCGCCATATGCCGAACTATATGGTCGTACCTATACCCCAGAGCAGCTTGGGCACTACCTACCAGGAGTTCTCCAGCAGCATTAACCGGCAAATTCACTGAGAAGAAGACAGAAAAGGATAAGTTAAAAAGATGGAAAAAAAGAACTAAATGGGTGTTTTCGAGCTTATGCGGCTCCAACTTAAACGAAGTCTCATACGGCTCAGGAGAACGCTTATGCGACTCCAAATTAATACGGCCCAAACTCAGAAGAACACTTATGCGGCTCTATTTAAGTGAAAGCTCATGCGGCAGTAGAGCTCTCAGGGTTCGATTAAAGTTCGTGCGGACCACGTGATAGACGAATTGATGCGAATCTATGCGGCTCAGCGTAGCTTATGCGGCTTCGATTGGCGAAGCACGTACGCGGTCACAATGGCCACTCTTATGCGGCTCGCGGCTCGGCCATAGGACGAACATGCGGCTCACATGAAGATAAAGGCTCGTGCATAAAGCGTGCAACGTAGCCATGGCAGTTAGGGTTCCTTAAACTCATATAATGTCCTTACCAGCAACAGGGGGTGGATGTCAGGGTGAGCTGCGGGCACATCGGTCGACGGAGGAGCGGCCGCAGTCTTCTTGTCCTTTGTCGCCGCAGTCGACGAAGACGCTGCCTTCTTACCCCTCACCGCAATAGTCTTCTTGGGAGCCATTTGCTGATCGAAGAAGAGGATGACAATCGGAGTAAGGAAGGTTTGAAGTAAAAGAGAAGGTAAAGAAGTTCTCTCTTAAACTCCTCTTATTTATAGGAGGACGAGAGGGGGAAGACACGTGGATTAATAACCGTCTCACAAAAAGACGAAACCGACTCCTCGGATTTCGTCCCCTCTCTCATAAAGGAGATTTATCCAGGGCATAAAATCCAAAGATTTAATGAGCCGACCCTTGGGATTTTTCCTAAAGACGTCACTAAAACGAATTTGAGACAATTAAAGACACGCACACATGGCAAAGAGCTATGCGGCTGAGCCATCCATGCGGCCGAAACATCCATACGACCGAGACATCCATGCGGCCAGGACATCATATGCGGCTGGAAGAATTTATACACAGCCATGCTTCTCATTCAAAGTATTTCAATTTTGCAAATTAAAAACTTTGATGGGGGTCTTGTGGAAGCATGGAAAAGAATAAAGAAAGATCCATGCGGCCAGGAAATCCCATGCAGCTCAGAGAGCTCATGCGGCTCAAGGATCCATGCGGCTCAGGTGCCTATGCGGCTCGATAAGGTCCATACGGCTCAGAGAGAAGCCACGTGGCTTGCAAACAGCTCTTCCCTTTGTCCTATACTGCATTAAATGCCTTGACGGCTGATAGCTCTGACAAGGTGACAGTTCTGACACAAAGGTGCAATTATGACTCTGTCATAATGGCAGACTCCTAGGAAAACGAAGGAAATCTCTGACGTAATCTCCCGAGATCCAGAAAGTGTCACGCGGCCTTGACACGAGGACAGTCGTATGCGGCTCGAGCAAAGATGTCCCATGCGGCTCAGGTCAAAGCTATCTTATGTGGCTTAAGCAGAGGCTCCCCCATGCGGCTCACGAGGACTATCTCTATGCGGCTCACGAAGAAGCTACCCATTATGCGGCCGCCAACGCTCATGCGGCTCAGATCATCACCATGCGGTTCAAATGTTCAGGGGCCACTTCCAAACAGCCTTGACACGTGGCCAGCCTTATGCGGCTCAATCCTCATGCGGCTCAGATTTTCTCAGTAGTTTACGGTTAAAATAAGTGGCATGACGGTAGGACACGTGGCATCAAATCAACAAATCCCAATAAAATATTGGGATCAAATCAGATCATTTGCAATCAAGCAAATCAATGACACATGGCAGAAAAATCCGAGACTGGCAGATCAGGAGGATTTATGTCAATCATCATTTAATTACCCACAAAAGATTTGATGCAATCACATTAATTGCTCAAATCTACTATATTCAAGATGAACGGCCCAGATTCAGTGATCCTTAGCCGCCGACTTTTGAGAATGGACAATCATTGTAAACCCTAATGATGCCCCCCACTATTATAAATAGCAAGGTGCCATTCCCTTGCGAGAGGAGAGAAAAAAAGAGGGGAGATTCTCTGATAAAAAAAAGAGAGAGATAGAGATCGAGAGAGCCAGAGAGAGAATATACAGAGATAAAAAAGAGAGCATTTCTTCATCAACGCCAAGCAGTTCTTCTACAGAGCCAAGTGTAACCCCTGTTTCTTAAATTTTTTTTTATTTTATTGTGTTTGAAAGTAATTTATTTTTGAAACTTTGTAAAAGATATTTACTATTTTTTTCTGCATTTCAAAATGTAGTTTATAATTAACGGTTTGAAAATACTATTTAGTTTTAATAAATATTTGTTCTTAAAATTTTATTATTGAAATTATAAAGTCATTTATTATTATGTTTGGATTTTCAAAAAATATTTCGGTTTCAAAAATAGTTTGAAAATCATGATTATTTTTGGAGCAATAAAAAGATATAGTAACTTATTTTGAATAAGATTTAGATTTATAAAATATATTTTACCTTATTTGATAACATCAAGCATTATTTAAAATACTTATGGTGACTAATTGTGGCATTAAAAATTATCTAATCTAGATTTGAAATATTATTTGATTTAACTATTTATCTATTATATGATTTAAATTGCTTTGATAAACATTAAATTTATCTTAAAGTTATTATATTGAATTTAATTTGGATTTAGATTTGGATTTGAATTCATATGATTTGGATTTAAATAATTTATTTGATTTAAATTTATGGAGAGACTTGTCCGTTAGAAATTCTAATCCTATTTGAATCATATCTAGTATTATATAGATTATTTCTTATTTGAACTAATCATATTCCTATCCAAATTAGTTGGTAATCCTAATCATATCTTTATTGATTGAGTTCTAATCATATCCTAATTCACTAATTACTTTCCATTATCTATATATATTGAACCTATAAAATAAAATCATCTCTTATACCTTCTTTTCCAAAATTTCTCTCTTTTTTCGTCATAATTACCCCAAATTCGTCATAAATTCAGCCTTCTTTTTCAAATGTTTTACCAACTTCGAAGGGCCATAACTTTCAACTTCGGACTCCGTTTGATCTCCAGTTTTTTTTGTTGTAACCGTCTCGAGGTATATTTTCTGAATATAAAATTTATTTCCAAATAATTTTAACCTAATTTTCTGAAAAATTCGTGGAGTGTCAGTTGTCCAAAATTTGACACGTTTCGGTGTTTTCGAGATTCCGGAAGAATCAGGAATCGGAATCACGATCCGTTTGAAGTTTCGGAACGCTGATGAAAAAGTACACATCATATTATTTTTATCTCATTGATCATTATTCTTTTTTAAATTTTTCTTTCTTTTCACCTGACCAACCAAGCCTATTTTTTGTGTCATCCTTAAATTTCGAGGACGAAATTTTTCTAAGGTGGGTAGATTTGTAACCCCTGTTTCTTAAAATTTTTTTTTATTTTATTGTGTTTGAAAGTAATTTATTTTTAAAACTTTGTAAAAGATATTTACTATTTTTTTCTGTATTTCAAAATGTAGTTTGTAATTAACGGTTTGAAAATACTATTTAGTTTTAATAAATATTTGTTCTTAAAATTTTATTATTGAAATTATAAAGTCATTTATTATTATGTTTGAATTTTCAAAAAATATATCGGTTTCAAAAATAGTTTGAAAATCATGATTATTTTTGGAGCAATAAAAAGATATAGTAACTTATTTTGAATAAGATTTAAATTTATAAAATATATTTTACCTTATTTGATAACATCAAGCATTATTTAAAATACTTATGGTGACTAATTGTGGCATTAAGAATTATCTAATCTAGATTTGAAATATTATTTGATTTAACTATTTATCTATTATATGATTTAAATTGCTTTGATAAACATTAAATTTATCTTAAAGTTATTATATTGAATTTGATTTGGATTTAGATTTGGATTTGAATTCATATGATTTGGATTTAAATAATTTATTTGATTTAAATTTATGGAAAGACTTTTCCGTTAGAAATTCTAATCCTATTTGAATCATATCTAGTATTATATAGATTATTTCTTATTTGAACTAATCATATTACTATCCAAATTAGTTGGTAATCCTAATCATATCTTTATTGATTGAGTTCTAATCATATCCTAATTCACTAATTGCTTTCCATTATCTATATATATTGAACCTATAAAATAAAATCATCTCTTATACCTTCTTTTCCAAAATTTCTCTCTTTTTTCGTCATAATTACCCCAAATTCGTCATAAATTCAGCCTTCTTTATCAAATGTTTTACCAACTTCGAAGGGCCATAACTTCCAACTTCGGACTCCGTTTGATCTCCAGTTTTTTTTGTTGTAACCGTCTCGAGGTATATTTTCTGAATATAAAATTTATTTCCAAATAATTTTAACCTAATTTTCTGAAAAATTCGTGGAGTGTCAGTTGTCCGAAATTTGACACGTTTCGGTATTTTCGAGATTCCGGAAGAATCAGGAATCGGAATCACGATCCGTTTGAAGTTTCGGAACGCTGATGAAAAAGTACACATCATATTATTTTTATCTCATTGATCATTATTCTTTTTTAAATTTTTCTATCTTTTTACCTGACCAACCAAGCCTATTTTTTTTGTCATCCTTAAATTTCGAGGACGAAATTTTTCTAAGGTGGGTAGATTTGTAACCCCTGTTTCTTAAAAAAAATTATTTTATTGTGTTTGAAAGTAATTTATTTTTGAAATTTTGTAAAAGATATTTACTATTTTTTTCTGTATTTCAAAATGTAGTTTGTAATTAACGGTTTGAAAATACTATTTAGTTTTAATAAATATTTGTTCTTAAAATTTTATTATTGAAATTATAAAGTCATTTATTATTATGTTTGGATTTTCAAAAAATATATCGGTTTCAAAAATAGTTTGAAAATCATGATTATTTTTGGAGCAATAAAAAGATATAGTAACTTATTTTGAATAAGATTTAGATTTATAAAATATATTTTACCTTATTTGATAACATCAAGCATTATTTAAAATACTTATGGTGACTAATTGTGGCATTAAGAATTATCTAATCTAGATTTGAAATATTATTTGATTTAACTATTTATCTATTATATGATTTAAATTGCTTTGATAAACATTAAATTTATCTTAAAGTTATTATATTGAATTTGATTTGGATTTAGATTTGGATTTGAATTCATACGATTTGGATTTAAATAATTTATTTGATTTAAATTTATGGAGAGACTTGTCCGTTAGAAATTCTAATCCTATTTGAATCATATCTAGTATTATATAGATTATTTCTTATTTGAACTAATCATATTCCTATCCAAATTAGTTGGTAATCCTAATCATATCTTTATTGATTGAGTTCTAATCATATCCTAATTCACTAATTGCTTTCCATTATCTATATATATTGAACCTATAAAATAAAATCATCTCTTATACCTTCTTTTCCAAAATTTCTCTCTTTTTTCGACATAATTACCCTAAATTCGTCATAAATTCAGCCTTCTTTTTCAAATGTTTTACCAACTTCGAAGGGCCATAACTTCCAACTTCGGACTCCGTTTGATCTCCAGTTTTTTTTGTTGTAACCGTCTCGAGGTATATTTTCTGAATATAAAATTTATTTCCAAATAATTTTAACCTAATTTTTTGAAAAATTCGTGGAGTGTCAGTTGTCCGAAATTTGATACGTTTCGCTGTTTTCGAGATTCCGGAAGAATCAGGAATCGGAATCACGATCCGTTTGAAGTTTCGAAACGCTGATGAAAAAGTACATATCATATTATTTTATCTCATTGATCATTATTCCTTTTTAAATTTTTCTATCTTTTCACCTGACCAACCAAGCCTATTTTTTTTGTCATCCTTAAATTTCGAGGACGAAATTTTTCTAAGGTGGGTAGATTTGTAACCCCTGTTTCTTAAATTTTTTTTTATTTTATTGTGTTTGAAAGTAATTTATTTTTGAAACTTTGTAAAAGATATTTACTATTTTTTTCTGCATTTCAAAATGTAGTTTGTAATTAACGGTTTGAAAATACTATTTAGTTTTAATAAATATTTGTTCTTAAAATTTTATTATTGAAATTATAAAGTCATTTATTATTATGTTTGGATTTTCAAAAAATATATCGGTTTCAAAAATAGTTTAAAAATCATGATTATTTTTGGAGCAATAAAAAGATATAGTAACTTATTTTGAATAAGATTTAGATTTATAAAATATATTTTACCTTATTTGATAACATCAAGCATTATTTAAAATACTTATGGTGACTAATTGTGGCATTAAGAATTATCTAATCTAGATTTGAAATATTATTTGATTTAACTATTTATCTATTATATGATTTAAATTGCTTTGATAAACATTAAATTTATCTTAAAGTTATTATATTGAATTTGATTTGGATTTAGATTTGGATTTGAATTCATATGATTTGGATTTAAATAATTTATTTGATTTAAATTTATGGAGAGACTTGTCCGTTAGAAATTCTAATCCTATTTGAATCATATCTAGTATTATATAGATTATTTCTTATTTGAACTAATCATATTTCTATCCAAATTAGTTGGTAATCCTAATCATATCTTTATTGATTAAGTTCTAATCATATCCTAATTCACTAATTGCTTTCCATTATCTATATATATTGAACCTATAAAATAAAATTATCTCTTATACCTTCTTTTCCAAAATTTCTCTCTTTTTTCGTCATAATTACCCTAAATTCGTCATAAATTCAGCCTTCTTTTTCAAATGTTTTACCAACTTCGAAGGGCCATAACTTCCAACTTCGGACTCCGTTTGATCTCCAATTTTTTTTTGTTGTAACCGTCTCGAGGTATATTTTCTGAATATAAAATTTATTTCCAAATAATTTTAACCTAATTTTCTGAAAAATTCGTGGAGTGTCAGTTGTCCGAAATTTGACACGTTTCGGTGTTTTCGAGATTCCGAAAGAATCAGGAATCGGAATCACGATCCGTTTGAAGTTTCGGAACGCTGATGAAAAAGTACACATCATATATTTTTTTCAACAATTTTCCAAAATATTTTATTTTTGTTTTTATTTTAGAGGCCCGTCTCATCAATTGAGATCATCTTGCATATTTTTGGCATCTACGACAATTTGTGCTAACACAATCATACCGTGCGTCAAATACAACCAACTCAAGGCAAGTACTTGTTGACGCCTTCATGTGCATTTACTTTATATTGTCGTATTTCACTTATACATGCTATCTTCCATGTCTTGACTGTTACACACACGAGAGTTGAGTGTTTGACTATTGATCATGCTTTTTTCATTGTTATCGTGATCGTTATCGTGTTTTCATGATTGTGAGGTATGGATATTGGAGGGGTACAATTACTAGGCACGTGGACAAAGTCCAGATTGTATTGTTGGCAACTCTCCCGGTTACGGGGGCGGGCCTTATAACCTCATCGTTCGCCCAAGCCGTCCATGTGTAGGAATGTTGTACTTCTCATGACACGTGCACTATTATGTTTTATATGAGTTTCTTTGTCTTTTCATTCTCGCTACCTTCTTATGTCGTTTATCATTTTGCATATTTCCTTATTCATATTGTTCGTGTTTTCCATTGATCATTGTTTTCATGTTTAGTGTTATATTGCTTTATATTGTATTTGTATTGTGATGGCTAGACTTGTACTTATTCCAATCCCGACTGGATTTTTTTTCAGTTGACAGATTCTTGCTGACTTACTCTCTTGCTTTGGGTTCCTTCGGATGGAGTTAGAGATGTCTTGGAGGCCAAACCTAGAGACTAATTAGAATTGTTGTAATAGATTTTGTGAGATGTGGTATTCGGTTAAATATAAATTTTGTAAATGTTGTAGCAATGTGAATGAGCAATAAAGTTATATTTTATATGATATGAACATGGTGGCTAGACAGCGTACTACCGCCGACACTGCGGCGTAGGCTGGGCTTGGACACGTACTCGTATCCCGAAAAGCGGGAGCGGGTCGTGACACCAAGGCTGCACCCGATCATCCAAGGAGTAAGGCGGAGCTGCCGTCGCTTTCCCGAGCCTCTATCGTCACCTCCCAAAATCTAAAATAAACAATTGTACTTAGATTGCTGTACCTAGGCTTTCGTCCCTAGGCTTTCTTTGTACAAGCGAGTTTGTATTGTGAAGTAAAAGTCCGGTCCTCCGATAATTGTTCTGTTCTTTTATATTTCATGGCAAACAGTATATATTCCTATATATACCCTCGTATATGTACGTTTCCATATATAAGCTTGTATGTGTATTTCCTTACATAAATGTAACTTAGTATTTGAATGTGACATCTAGTATAGATAACGTACCCTCTACTTTGTGTGTGAATAGATGTGATCATGAATGTTCATTTAGCATATCGTGAGCCTTGGTTGTGTGATTGTAGGTCTCTTGGACGGCGTGATCGAGAGAGCAGGAACCGGAGCACTACTTGCGCATTGCGGGATTAAAGGCAAGTATACCTTGCCTTGTATTATGGCTTTTACATATACTTCATTATGCTTTTGTTAGTGTAGACTTAGTTAGTTGAGTTCGGGAGTTGCCTCGGGCGTAATCGATGATGGCATCGACACTAGGACTACCTACTTGGCCTAGCTCTAGGCGACGTATCCATAGTTACGGAGTTGTTGTCACAACTTCTTTGACCATGACATGTGTTACGAAACGACACTGAGTGAGATCAAATCATGGCACGCGCTGTCGCTCTCGACTGGCCATCAGTGCGAGTGGATCGTGTGACATCACATAAAGGGTAGAGATGTTTCTAGATAGCTGACTCTTCATAAAAAGTAGATGTTGGGTCATGGATGCGACTTATACATCATCGGGCGGGGAAGACAACCAGTAGGCGTATGTGATAGCCTGTTACATTATTTTAGCCTCAGTGATACCCGGTTATGGACATGGATACCCGGTTATGGGCCATACAACCACTAGAGGATACATCCGGCAGTGGTCACTAGCTGCACGCTAGGTACGGTCGGGAGGTATACTAGTATTTGTATGTTTATATCGGCTCGTGATCCGACGTCGGCTCGTGCTCTGATGCCATTCCCTTATCTACCCAGCCATACGTTCCTAAGTTGTCTTCATATCCATTCACAAAGGCTGGTTAGCACACAGCTTATGTTTATATCAGTATTTACTTTATGGCATGTTTCTATTTGTATCTTGCTATGTCCCATGAGGACCTGGTTGTAGCTTCCCTTCCCAAAATTTTGAATTATTTTTTTATATTATTTATTTGATTTAAATGGTGATTTTTAGAATTTTAGAATTAATTATTTAGTTAATTATTACGGTAGATGACTGTAGCCATGGTTGAGATTTGGAGTACAAGGTGACTAAAAATCATGGCACGGATAGTGCAGTAGCGTGCTTTGACTAGTGTTTATCCATGGTAGGGGAAGGCCGAGCCATAGTAATATCCTAACTAGAAAAACCAGGCCAAGTTGTAACTTAACCCTATAGAACGTTTTGATTATTTATTAATTATATTATTGACTTGTAGGAGACCCGTTTGTGTCAATTTAGCCCGAGCTGGGCCCGAACCGAATCCAAGCCTATGTGGACATGCAGTGAGACCAGGGACGGCCATGTAGACATATTTTATGGGTGTACAAATATGTTTATTTATTTTAGGAATTGACGACTAATTTTTAAATATTTATTATATGTAAATTATAGGCAATATTAAATAGTATTTTAGATTATTGTACGATTATTTGACCAGTTAAATTAGAGGTATAATGTGACACCCTATACTAAGCCTTCTTATTGGTTATTTTAGTTTGTTAGTGTTATTATGATTATGATTATTATTATTATTAGTATTATTGTCATTATTAATATTAATATTAGTACGCTTAAATAATACCTTTATTATTCGTATTTTATAATCCATTGTCAAGTAGATTATATATATATACATATTTTTACCATGTACAAGGAAAGTATTATTAAGATTTTCTTTGTTTTATTAAATATTTATTCATATATATAGATATATATATATATATATATATATATATATAAGGAAAAAACAAAGGAAAAAGAAAAGAAAAAAACAAATCAGCAGCTAGTTTAGCCAGGCCAGCCCGAAGGCTCAGCCCGGCCTGCTCCCAAACTTCTCCAGCCCGAATTTGCACAGCCGAGCCCATCTGAATCCAAGTAAATCCCAGCCCGACCCTTCTTAGACTAAACCACACCCCACAAAAGCAGAGAACCCGGCCCCAGCCTTGGGCCCAAGCCCGAGCCCAGGAATACTCCAACCCAAACCGAGCTGTATCCCCTGCGATTAAACCGAACTCTGTTCGGGTTTCCGCAGCATACCTATATAACGAGGGAGGGATTACTGAAAACCCTAATCCAACTTCCACGCCGCGTGCACGCCAGCCACCCTGGCGGCCGCTCGCCGTCGGCGCCACCACCACACGCGGCCGGAAGCCGCCGCAGCAAGGCCCCGCGCGTACACAGGAAGCGACAGAAACCACAACAGCAGCTGCAGTATTACCTGACTTCACAGTATGATTTCGCGACGGTCGATTGATCATTTTTTGATCTTCCTCCTCTGGTACGAAGTCAACATATACGTCTTTACATCCTTTTAATTACTTTGTATATAGATACGCTAGATCGGCCAGGAAATTGATGCCAAAACTGGCGAATCACTATCGAAAAATAGGACAGTTTTGTGGACCTGCACCTACATTGGAAGACCGATTTCTGTCGAACCATTGAGCGATTTAAAAATCTA
>JANAVB010044219.1:6857274-6932274 GCA_029216955.1 Iris pallida | reverse complement strand
GAACCCGAAAAATAGAAGGTGGAACTGTATAGCCAACTGGTCATTGGCTCAATTTGAAGATCAACTTAAAGAGATCGATCTTTATAATGCGGTATATGCTACCGTATATGGCTTCCACCCAAACCCTCATCTGTTTTTGGCCCTGGCAGAGAGGTATAACTATAGGACATGGACGTTTATGACGTCCTGCGGAGAAATGGGATTGGCTCTCCATGAGATGAAGTATATCTCATGCCTACCAACAGGAGACTCTCCTTATGAGGAGTACATTCCCACAAACGACGAGTTAGAGAGACTGCGTCGGAAAAATCCAGAAATGGTAGCAATTTTTGACGAACTACTGTGCCATTATAATATATGCTCACTGTATTACCAGAGCGGCTCTTCCAGCACATGTTATTCCTCCAAATGGTTATCTTACCTTTTTCTTAACCATATTGTTGAGAAGAAAACCAAAGATCATGGCTCCTGCAACCCAACTTTCTTTCAACCTCTCAGCAATAGTGAAGTGATAAAGCTGATGGAAGAAAATAAGAGAATGGATATCAGAGTTACTGATGAACACCAATATCCTCCTCTTAAGCCCGGGGATTTTGTTGAAAGCTTTATAAGAATGGGCTACAGGTCTATGTCTAAAGAAGCTCAGCTGGCAGGATTTTTGACATACTGGCTCCGCCGATTTGTTGTACCTGGAGCAAGCGCGAAGGATCGCTTCCACCACGGCGTACTCTTCGCTGCCGTCCGGTTAGTCTTCGGCTACCGGATGGATTTGTTATCAGCGATGACCTGTAGAATAAATGCAGGTCTTCGTCTGTATGTCGACTCAATGATCAAGTAGAAGGGTGAGAAAGGAAACTTTCCAAGACTGGAGTTGCCCTACACCTATCTGTTCGGATGGTTGCTTCTGCATCATCCATCTCTGATGAACCCCGACATGGGGGCAGTTAGCGGCAGCTTTCTGCGTAGATTTTCCCGAAGCAAGTGGGTGTACGTTAGTCTAAAGGACTGCAGACGTGCCCTCAACCTTGGCAAGGGATGGAACTTTTATAGCTTCGTTCCTCCAGCTGGTTACGAGTTCATGGCGACAAATATGGTTGATCTGGGGAGGCAGCCACTGGGCCGAGCAGCTTTTGACTGGCTGAAGGCGATTAGACCATCACATTTATGTTTGCCATTAAAATTCTTTTATTACAAATTTCAATACAAACAGAACAGTGTTACAATATAGGACTTAGATGTAGTCCTAGGAGTACACTTTTGTTTATCTGGGTCCCTTGTGTCGATGGAGTGAGTGGTAATGCGTTGACTCCGTTGATGATCTGACGACGGTTATCGGTTCTCTGAAGACTTGGATTGCTCTGGGTGCTGGAGCTTGCTGAGAGGAGGAAGACGTTGAGTGTCTGTATCTGCCTCTCTGGTGGTATGTTCGTTCGTTGTGTGTTTTGTGTGTGTTCGTTTGTGGGTGAGAAGGAAATGATCCCTCTATTTATAGCTTTGCAGGCTGGCTGCTCATGCGCGCATATGTAGGATGCGCCTGGACGCGGGGACACCACGTGTTGATTGCTGTTGGAGGCGCATGGACGATGCGCCCTGATCGAGGGGTTGACTTCTTCATGTTGCTGTTGTGAACCGGCACGTAGCAGAGAAGAGGATCTTTCTGTTGCTGACATCTTGGGTGAGTTGAGTCAAAGGACACGTGCCGTCGACCCATAGCTCGAAGATCTCAGATTTGATGGGAGAATGATCTGGTAGGATGCGTCTAGGATTAGGCGCATGAGAAGACTTTGGCTCGTAACGTTTAGGAGTCACGAACCATTCTGGGCGCATGGCTTTTGAGGCGCATACGAGGCTTTAATGGTGATTTTCCTTCTGTCTTTAGGGATCAGTGAAAAGTCTGAAGTGCATGGCTTTTGAGGCGTATGCGGATTTGGGCGCATGGCTGCGGAGGTGCATGCGAGATGGTTGGGCGGCCACGTGGCAGTAGCCGTCGGAGGAAAGTAATGATGGTGCTGACGTTGCCGACGCTTCGTCTTCTGAAAAAGCTGTCAACTGTTCAGACTTCGGGTGGCGTGCTGCCAACTCTGTCAGTTTGGTATTTAATGTTTTCGACATTCGATGGACAGCTGAGTGGGCACGTCGGTTGGCGTTTCACTAGGCGTACGTAGACGCATGAGGGGCGCATCCCTGTGATGTGCTTGATACTGAAGGGCACGTCTGTGTGATGCACTTGATATTGAAGGGCGCGTCTGTGTGATGCGCGGTCTGGCCGGCGCATCTGCTTCGTGACACGTATTTAATGGTAGGACTGTTACGATCTTCGAGTGCTTTAAATAGCTGTTTTGACTTAGCTGAATTCGAAGTGTCCGGTTCATCCATTTAATGCAAATTTATTGCACAAAATTCGGAGAGCCATCCACTTGGCACATGGGTTTGATTTGCCCGGCCTATAAATAGTGGCATGGAAAGAGTTTGTTTTTCGTTCTCACGTCCTTCCAACATGAACTTGTTTTACTCGGATGTATTCTGTTGATGAGATGCTCCCGAGGGTGAAAATGCGACGTAATGTCTTCATTGATGCACTTGAAGGTGACTGTTACATCCAAAAGTCGGAGTCGAGGGCTTCCGAGGCAGGCGGAAGGTGCCTGTTGCATCCAAAGATAAGGATGCTCGAGCCTCGTCTTCGTTGTGCAGGAAGAGCCGCAGATCAGAATGGCGATGCTGCGGCTTTGGGGGCTCTTTCTTCCTTCAAAGTGGGCGTTGCCCACTCTGGTTGTGTTGAAAGCTGCTCCTTTACCCGCAGTTTCGATTACGGTCTTCCTTGGCCTTTGGAGGCTCTTTCGAAGCCTTCCCTGGCCACAGGTTGGCTTGCGGTGCTCTTCTCTTCCTCGGCTAGAGGGTTGATTGCCACCCTCGTTTTGCTCAATAAATGCTTCATTAGTCGAAGCATTTCGACGGCGGTGAGCCTGGCTGGAAGAGCGGCACATAACTGGGCTGCTGAAGGGATGCACATAACTGGGATGCACATAACTGAGCTGCTGAAAAGGATGCGCATAACTGAGCTGCTGAAAAGGATGCGCATAACTGAGCTGCTGAAAAGGATGCGCCCTGCTGAGGGCGCGTGGTGGGATGCGCCTGACTGAGGGCACATGATGATTGCTGCGCCTATTTGAGGGCGCATGATGGCTGCTGGCTGTAGACTTAGGATCTTTTCTTTGTAAAAATTCTCCTTTGTACAATCTTTTTTTAGACATGTAATAGACTTTTATATGTAATAAAAAGTCTTCTTTCAATGCCTATTTTTGCTGTTTGTGAAGTACTTTGTCCAAGCTCTGGCGCATGTAGTCTGGCGTATGGGCTTTCTGGTTCTGAAATTCTATAACATGATTGAATGATAAACTGACATGACATAATAGTGGCCCACCGTGGCGTACTCCTGACAAAGTACACTTGGCATGATAACCGGACCTGATATATCTTGAATAGCTGTTGCGACGGCTACCTGACATGACCTGACCTGTATAAGTAACCTGGATACCGTGGGCGATTGTGCTTGTACAAATAATCCAGTCCTGTCTTGTATCATGTCTAGGAGGGGACTCCTGAGTACCACGGTCAGGAATACCTACTGAAATGGACTAAGGTTAATGAGTAGTATAATTCACTAGACATAAAGAGATGTTTCCCAGTTACAGGCGATCCCGTTATCCCGGCCGCAAATGTTTGGACTTGTAGCCTGCCGACGAGTAGGGCACATTTCCAGCCCACTGTTATGTGGGGCACCCACCATTGTCACGTAAATGATTTAACTCTAATATATTGTACTCTCTAAATTGTCACTATAATGTTTGCCTGGATAACCTGGATAGCTGCAGGGCTTGTGGCTGTGGAACAATCTCATTGTATCTTGCTAGTAACTAGGATTGTGATAACCCTAGTTAGTTAATGTAGAAAGCCGTAGGCAATGATTGGCCATGATTGCTTGGATGGAGTCTAGTCCAGTATAGTATTGTCTAGAAGTGATTGATTGCAAGATTGTACCAGAATGATTGAATGATTGTCACTATAATGATTGTCACTCTAGATTGTTACTATAATGATTGTACTCAATTGTTACCCTAGCGTATTGTACTCTTCATTGTCACTATTATTATTGTACTATCTCATTTTTACCTTAATGATTGTCACCTTTAGCAATAAATGATCAGAGACTAAGTTCTGTTCAGACGAAGGGTTACAATCTCGGTCCTTGTTTGGTTTAAGGATTGTAACCTGGCTTCCGAAATAGTACCTTCGTTTTCTCTTCATATATTGCCCAGCTATATTTTATTTAGCATGATTCTCCAGTTCTTTTATGTCAATGATGCTTCTCTTAATTATTTTCTCTGATTGGGGCAAGTGTATTGGTAGTGTACAAACCTCAATCTGTGTTACTTATTATTGTTTTCTTACATATTGAATGATAATGATTTGTTGGTTTTAGTTCTTAAGTGAAGCCTCTTTTGTGGCACTTGCTCTTTCTGGGGTCTGACCCAGCTGGTTTTGTATGGCCAGATAACGGAGCAGCACCAAAGGATCTCCCTGCTCTTCAGCCCAATGGTGGTCACCAGGCGTAACCAGGGCATCGAGTGGATTTCTTTTTGTTCTTCCACTGTAATATTGTACATTATTCTTTTGAGGCGTTTAGCCGACGAGCAAGTGTTAGCTCGATTATAATTTTATTTACTGTCTGCCTACGGGCTGTATCATGATTGACAAGCCCCGGAGGTTGATCATGTATGACTGAACTCTTGCTAGTCCTCACATTTTGTAACGACTAGCTTCATGATCATTCCGAATATATAATGTATGGGACGCCTTACTATTGTGTATTTGGTGGTCTGACATCTTGTAACTATTATTAGTTGGTTGAGATTGAGACAATAGGCTATTTTATGACCTTAAGAGACTGATAGATTGTAGTGAAACCCTCACATATCTAGACAGCCGTGACCGTATAGCGGTGTGGATTCTATTCTATTATACGTAGCTGGCTATGTCTGCCCCCGCTCTCCAGTATTCTGGTTCTGGGGCGTGATATGGAGTCCTGAATGACGGGTGTTTTGCGTCATCAGGGAACATCTTGATCTGGTTGTAGCCCGAATACCCGTCCATGAAAGACATGCGCTCGAAGCCACATGTGTTGTCGATCATCACGTCAGTGATTGGAAGCAGGAATTCGTCCTTTGGGCAAGCAGAGTTGAGGTCCCTGAAGTCGATACAAACTCGTATCTTCCCATTCTTTTTGGTGACGAGTACGACGTTGGCTACCCAATCTGGGTGTTGCTCTTCACGGATGAAGCCGCTGGTCAAGAGTTTGTCTACCTCCTGATCGATGGGGTTCATGATGTCCGGACGGAAGTGCCGCTGTTGTTGTTTGATAGGCTTAGCATCAGGTAAGATGTTCAGCCTATGCATCGCGATCTGGGGATCAAGTCCCGGTATATCTTCGTAGCTCCAGGCGAAGACATCGATATACTCTTTAGCCAGCTGGATTAAAGATTCTCGGTCTTCTCCTTTTAGGCTTTTGCTGATGAAGATGGGTTTGGAAGAAGATCCATCCCCAAGGTCGATCTGCTCGACTTCGTCTTCGGTGGGAGGTTCACGTAATTCAAAACGAGACTCCTATTGTTGTCCTAGGCGTTGAGCCCAGGGTTCTTCTTCGAAGAATTTCGGCGCTTGGTCTTCGCCTTCTTCTTCTTGAGATTGTGCAGACGTCATGTTGGCTGACAGCACTCTCTTGAAGACTGAGCCGATACTGGTATCAGAGTCCCACGTTGATGCTTCAGACGAGTGAGAATGTTCTACTTCTTCTGCGTCTGAACTCTCTGGAGTTGACGGCGGCGTGACATAGCCTACCCCCCGTCGAGTTCGATTGTAAGAGTCCTGCGGCTTTCTTTTAGGTGTTGGAAGCCGGAGAGGGAGACGTCGACCTTTGCCGTAGTTCAGGCCTTTGTTGCTTTTTAGGTCGTAACCCATCTTTTGGATGAGGTACTTTGCCTTGTCCGTGTACCGATAGAGTTGTATTCTGCCGGCATCTGGTTCTGGCTCGAGTGGCGGGAGATCTTGATGACGCTCAACCTTACCGAAGATGATGGATTCTTCGTCTCGACTCCGTGGTGGGACTATGTAACAGACCCCTTGGGACGGGACTACTCAATTTACATGATGGACGGTCGTTATTTGTGTTTGCAATGACCGTAGAGCGTTATCTAATGTATACATGGCATTCCAATGTGGAAGACTAGAATAATTAAAAGACACTCTGTTATTGATGAAATACGAGATTTTATCCTGCGGGATTACATTGTCCAGAGAAGGGGCATCTACATCAGCCGAGATATATTCCCCTAGCTCTTTATCTGTAAGCACTGGAGTAGGATTGGGAGAGTCCACCACAGCGTTGGCTTTGGAGTCCGAGAGAACTACGTAGGCCTTCTCTGGCGGCTGGGATGGCGGCGGCTTGCCCTTAAGACGCACCTTCAGAGGTGCCTCCGCTGTGACTCCGGTGATTGACGCCTTCCCCTGTAGTTTTGCCACGAGGGAAGCCGATGTTTGAGGCAGCTTTCTCTTGAGCCGTATCTTCAGGGGAGCTTCAGGAGCAGCTGGTGCTTTCCCGGGTAGCTTAATGCTCATGGGAGGCAACTTCTGAGGCGGTTTGCCTTTGAGTCGGATCTTCAAAGGAGCGTCGGGGGTGACCTCAGGCTCCATGTCTGGCTCTGTCGCCATTTCTGCTTCGTCGTCAGCATCATTGGCTTCCTCATCGTCAGGTGACTTGTATAAGTCAGCATCGGTGAAGTAGGCTTCAATCCCTTTGAAAGGGTCGATGTCCGCGAACTCCGTATGGATGACGTTGTTGGTGGACACGTACTTCATACATTGGTGGAGCGTGGATGGCACCACCATGTACTCATACAGCCATGGGCGACCCAACAGAAGGTTGTAGTTGACTTCAGCGTCCATGACATAGCAAGTGACCTCGGTTCTGAGGTTACCGATGTGGCACTTTAGTCATATTTTGCCCAGTGGTTCCTTTTTGCTGGCGTTGAAGCCACTGATTGTTGTGTTGGAGGGCGCCAGTCGGTACATTGGGATCCCCAGTGTTGAGAGCAGCGTCTTCGGGATGATGCTGAGGGAAGACCCCGGATCGATCTGAATCTGCTTCACCTTGACTGAACCGATATACCCTGTATAGTACAGCGGCCTGTTTTGTCGGTTGTGTTTGAGCAGCATGTCTTGTTAGGTGAAGGTTATATTGGGGATAACTTCATCCACACAATGACAGTGCGTGCATACAGTCGGGAGATCTTCAGGCTGCTTGACCTGACTGAGAAAGGATTCAGCATCCTTCAGAGCTTCACAGAGAGCTTCTCGGGAGTCTTTGGAAAGACGAAGGAGCTCGAACAGAGATAGACGGGCAGGAGTACTGGCCAGTTGTGCCAGTATGTCGAAGTTGTGGGGCTTGGCAAGCCCCGAAGCATTCTCCTTTCGTAGAGGCCTGTCGAAGCGGGCCTCTATCTGCTTTTGCTTATTGGCTGCTGGAGGTTTAGACGGGCCCTCGTCCTGGACAGCGGTGCCAGGAGGCACCACCTCGACGGCAGCTTCGTCGGGTTGGACGTTCTGTTATGAACGCGTCTGCACAGAAAGTGCCTCTTCCGCTGAAGAAGAGACCGTACGGCAAGACTTGATCTTCCTGCCTTTGGATTTGGAGGTAGGGCGTACCTCCGGTTGAGTCACCTCGGAGAAAAGATCGGGGTGAACCCATAGGATCTCTCCCCGAGATGTGGTGAGTGGGATGAGTCCACTCATGTTGTCACGGGTAGGTGGTAAGTTAACCACCTCCATTGTCGCCTTAGGGATGGGGACGACGCCATCCTGTGTTGTAGTTGGCGGCAAGGTGCCAAACTGGAGTGACACCACGTTGGTTGACACCGTCTTCTCTTCGTAGTCGACGGAGATTACATCCGCATTGATCATGCGCTGGATATAATTCTTGAGGACATATCAGTCCTTGGTTGGGTGTCCGATAAACCGATGGTAGTGACAGTACCTCGGGTTGTCCACTTTTCCAACCTCATCGGGACGCTTCGGGTCCGAAAGCTTGATCTTGTCACCCTGCTTCAATATCTCAAAGAGTTGCAGGGTGTCTTCGTCGTTGAACAAATAAACCTCCTTCGGCCTTGGTGCAAATGGAAGTTTCTGAGCAGGTACTGACGCACCTTTTGAGGCATTGACAGTCAATGCCTGTTTCCCTTTTGTCTCTCGCCCGGGGTAGTTGGCTGCAGGCCGTTTCCTCTTGTCCTCAAAGGCAGGGAAACTGACTCCCAGAAGACGAGCATTGGCCGCCTTCTTCTCTGCGGCTTCTGCTTCAATGATCAAGGAGCTCCATTCGGGAGGAGGAGTAGAGTTGAGCCATAGTTTGATTGCAGGCAGCATGTTCATGCTGCAGGAGGAGAGAAACGCATGTTCTGGCATGCCCGAGGGCAGTCTGAAGCAGGCCTGTCGGAAGCGTTCGATAAACACTCAAACTGTTTCCTTCTCCTTCTGGCGTATCTCTATAAGGGACGCCATTGTCATGTCCTTTCCGCCGTCGTAGAAACGGTCGAAAAAAAGACGCGTCAGGTCGTCGAAGGAAGATATTAAATTGTCGGGGAGGCTGCAGTACCAGTCGTACGTCACTCCTTTCAGTGCCCCAACAAATATGCTGGTAAGTAGTGCGTCCTCCTTCGAAAGATGTCCCGTCTGAGACTGGAAGTACGTCAGATAGCGACGCGGAGAGTCCTTCCCGTCGTATGGCGTCAGTGTTTGTGGTTTATACTTAGGAGGATAAACCACCTTATTCCATTCGAGGAGATAAGGTTGGGGGATGCCCATCTTTTGGCGCTCCTCTTGTCTTGTCTTGGACTCAAAGAGCTCGCGCAAGTCCCTGATCATCTCGACCAGGTCTTCTGTAGAGCTGGGAGTCGGGGAAGGTGGTACCACCGGGAGTTGAGCATTTGAGGGCTCCGACGTCCGAGGTACTTCGCGGCAATCTATGTCCGAGGATACCCGTTGAAGGGGTACACTCGATTCTCCATTGGCCCCTGGGTCGGGACCGGTAGAAGGTGTCCTGGCCAAAGCTGACCGTATCTCAAACACTGCTTAAGTCAGGGTTTGCATGGAGGCAGAGAGGGTTTTGAGTCCTCCCTCCAGGGTATCCATGCGCTGGACGAGGTCTGTTGGCGGCGCATCAGACTCGATATCAGCCCCAGTCATGTTTACTGTCATGACGTGGCCGGGAGTGGATGGATGGGTTGAGGCTTCACTCTCGGCCTCACTCTCTTGTAGGGGAGTTGCCTCTCTTGGAGCCTCGTCTTGGCTACCCCCGGCTATGTTCGGGAGAACATTCACCACGGGCGCATCTGCAAGGGCCTGATTACCCTCAGCTCTATCTTGAAGGGCCTCTTCGTCTCCGAAACTCGGGTCCGCAGATGCTAGACTACCCCCAGCTATGTTCTGGGGGATATCCTCATCTTCTGGGAGGCTGACAGGCTCCACCCCAGATGTGCTTTGGACACCCTCGTCTTCGGACTCGACAAGGGTCTGACTACCCCCAGCTTCTTCCAAGATCTTCTTCCTCCCCCGAGTGCCTTCGAACACTCCGGAGGACGCGACAGCTGTCTTAGTTTTCCTCGGCTGGATTTTGGACGAGGAAGAGGAACTGTCAGTCGCCTTTCGGACTGACGAGGAGTTGGTCACGTTGCATGAAGCAACCCTTGGCTCTTTTTCTGTTGACACCTTCTTCCCGAGGCGACGTCGGAGGGGTGTCGATGATTGCAGTCGCTGGAAAACCGACTGCCTTGGTAGGACTGCCGCTTTGTAACAGCAGTTGATGGTGACCACGGCACAAGTATTCCCCGTGAGAGTCGCATCGTGCTTGTCAGTCGACTCTCCTGATCGGCGCTTGTGAGTGATCACGTTACGCAGATCGTTGGAGGAGAGTGCCACCTTTACACCCTCTTCAGGCGCATGGCAAGGCCAAGCGCCGGGGTGGTCAAGTGAGTGCTGTGCCCCCTGATCTAATACCAAATAGGTATCCCGATCAGTAGTTGTCAATCCCCAATCCTGGAATACGTATTTTAATACGTAAACCGATAAATTGTATTTACTTTGTATTTATACGATATTTATATGCTGTATTTCTTCAGGTATTTTCCAAAAATATTCGACAAAATATTATTTCGTAATTTATTTTCTGCATTTGGGCCTACAGTTTTGGCTCATTTGGGTAACCTATTCTTGGTTCACCTTGGTTCATCATGAACCCATGGGTTCAAGATTCTATATAATAACTCAACTCATTCTCTCTCCTCTCATTTATTTCCTCTCATTTACTTTCCTCCACCAACCAAGGCAAGTACCAACTTGCTCAAGAGATGGATCCATAAATGTTGTTGATATTTTCTTACAAAATTATTTGTCAAAATATGTTCTTCTCCTTATTCTATACTAGTTTAGAACTTGAAGTTTTCCATTTTGAAGCTTTAATTTTTGTAGATCTAGGTTTTAACAATTTTTGGATCTTCTTGGTTTTGATCTAGCAAACTTCATTATTTTCAAGTTTTGATAGTTCCTTGTTGTAGAGAATTTTGTTCTACCCAATTTTGACCTTTGAAAAGTTGGATTTGGACTTATTTTGACCAAGTTATGGACTTTTGAAGCTTTGGGTTCAACCCATGGAGTTCTTGCTGTTTGGAGAAGACAGTGAGCAGTGCGAGAGCTTTTTAGCTTGCGCCACTGAGTTGCGCACGCTCTTTAGCGCAGCGCATTCCTCATACGCTGCCTTTTGGGAGCGTATGTCTTGCATACGCTCACTTGGGTGACGAGGAGTCGTATGGAGTCCATACGCTGCCTTTTGGGAGCGTATGTCTTGCATACGCTCACTTGGGTGACGAGGAGTCGTATGGAGTCCATACGCTGCCTTTTGGGAGCGTATGTCTTGCATACGCTCACTTGGGTGACAAGGAGTCGTATGGAGTCCATACGCTGCCTTTTGGGAGCGTATGTCTTGCATACGCTCACTTGGATGACAAGGAGTCGTATGGAGTCGATACGCTGTCTTTTGGGAGCGTATGTCTTCCATACGCTGACCTGAGCGTACGCCGACCTGAGCGTAGGCTGACCTGAGCGTAGGCTAACCTGAGCGTAGCCTGACTTGAGCGCGCCCTGACCTGGACTCCCCTATACCTTATATTTTTATATGTATATATTATATTGAATATATATATGTAAATGTTTGTGTATGCTATATATCCTTACGCCTTTTGCCCTGAGCATGATATGAGCACTAATGTGACCCCGGTGAACAAAGTGTTCCTACCTGATACTTGTACCTGAATGTCCCAGTTCTCGTTCATGCTCGACAAATGACTCGTAATTCTACGTGGCATATTTGCAATGATGCGTTACACCAAGGAGGGTAGAACATGTTGACATACTGATTGACATGGATCCTCTTTTGGGGTACTCGTACTTGAGTACGACATTTAGGAGGATGATCATGCAGGCCACAGCATGTGAGTCCAAGATTTCACCTAGGGTTAAATTAGGCAACTAAATGTACTAGATGCATGGGGAGGGCAAAATCCCGAGATCGTGTTACACCAGCCGCCTTGAGATATTGTCTTGATGCGCCGGCTGGTCTCCACGGATACTGTGTCATCTGCAACGAGTGGATGACTGTATCCGATTAATTCCTGCTATATATTATATGTTTTAGCAAGGTGGCCTTACGAGGGACCTGTGCTCAATCATACCTGTCTACGCGAACCCCTGGGTTGGCTAGCCTTGCTGGAAAGATACGATCTGAGGATTTTCTAATAACATGACGTGAGGATAACCTCGTCCCACTAGAAACTCGTAGACTTGATTGGCCGTGAAAACGACTTGCTTGTATCCTATTACCTTCCGTGAATAACTGAGGGAAGCGGACTATCATGGTACGTGATCCAACCCATGTTCTTGTTTGATTGTTGGGTTGGTTATCGTACTATGACAGGCTGTGGACCGAAGTTATGAACGGAAGACTTATTCTGGTTGTGAAGTGCTACTTCTGTGAATGACTGAGGAACATGGTCTATCATAGTACATGATCCAACCTATGTTCTTGTTTGATTGCTGGGTTGGTTATTGTGCTGTGATAGGCTATCGACCGAAGTCACGATCAGGAGATTTTATTGCTTATACCTTTTAACTTATATGAATGTTATAGAGTACTACACGTCCCGACTCCATGCGACACCTTTTGTCCTTGTTTGGTTGTAAGGGTGCCATATGGGTTCGAAGATGTTGCGCTACCCTATAATAGTAGCATAAGTATTACTATTATCAATCATTCTATTAACTGGATTTTTAATCTTAACTCTTGTGCCCCTTTGGCGGTACTTGCTATTCGGGACTGACCCCGCTGGTTTTGTTTGGCCAGATCTCGTAGCAGAGCCAGAGGACACGATCTTCCTCCCTGACATCCATGGTGCATACTAGGAGCATGGCGGTTCGGGGACTCGAGTGGGTTTCTTCTCCACCACTTCTGCTTATATTTTGTGTGGCATTTAGCCACCGGCACCTGTTAGCCGGATTACTTGATATTTTGTGTCAGTACATAATTGTAATTAAACAGACTGCAACTGTGTATAATTTTGTACTCCTGACTCTCTGAGATAGCTAAATTATAAAGCTAGTCTCTCATGATCATTTTTTGATGAAGCGTCAGGGACGCCTTACTGCTTTATCTTTAATGTTCATTTATTTGCTGATGTGATTTGATTGATTGAGACATAGAACTCTGTGGGACCATAGGAGACTTGATTGTAGCATGTACCCCTAGTCTCTCGACAGCCACGATCGCCGTATGACGTTACGTACCTCATATGGAGTAGCTGGCCTAGTCCGTCTCCGTATTTCGGTACTGGGGCGTGACAAGGTTTTAGTGGTGGCCCATGCAGGTCTATTTTTCAGACTTGTGGGGTATTGCGAATTATTAGGAGTCTCAATCAAAATTTGTTCCCCTTGAAATTCGGTTTCGAATTCTCTGTCCTTGCCTTGATCTCTAACCTGACTTGCATCTTCGAAATCTTCCTCGTCCGGACTTGATAATCTTATATTCTTCTCTGTAGGGGTGCTTCATTCTCAGTAGCGGGTGAGGCCCATGAGGAAGAGCAGCAAGAGCATGGCTCGACTGGGCAGCAACAGGGGAGAGAACCTTCTCCAGTGCAGGCACGAGCAGAAATGGAACCAGAGGCAGTACAGCCATAGGTTATTGAAACCCCTGCAGCACCAGCAGCGACGGCAGTACCAGACGCCGTAGCACTCCTGGAGATCATCCGGGGGTTTTTTGTCACTAACCAACAGCAACAGACTCGGCAGCAGGAACAGAACGTGTTGCTGAACCAAGGGATTCAGTTAGCTCTTGAGAGGAGTGTCGGGGCTGACTCGGGAGCATCAGGAAGGTTTCGTCGTTTGAACCCGAGGTATTTTGATGGCACGGAGGATGCCATCACTGCGGATGCCTGGATTCAAGACATCGAAGCCATTCTTGTGGTAGCCAAGGTTCCAGATGATGAGAAGGTTGATCAGGTCAAATTAGTACTTCAGGATCTTGCCCGCGACTGGTGGGCATCAGAAGAAGTTGGTATAAGACGCCCTGTTCGTTGGACCACCTTCAGTGAAAGATTCAAGGCCAAGTATTTTGGCGTAGTAGCTCGATATGAGCTCCAGCAGAAGTTTATTAGTCTCAAGCAAGCAGGCAAGACCGTAGATGGGTATGCAGCAGAGTTCTGCAGATTGTGCCGTTTCGCACCAGCAATGGTGGCAACGGAGCCAGAGAAGGCTATGAGGTTCCAGCAGGGACTTCACTTGGAACTACTGCAGCTTGTGGAGGGACACGACTACCAGACATTTGACGCTGTTTTAACGGCCGCTCGGAGGCACGAGCTTACCCAGCAGAGGTTGGCATCGAGAACAGGAGGTCAGAAGAGATCTCATTTCCAGGTTGGAGGAGGAGCAATGCAGCGAACATTGGCACCAGCACCTGGTGTACGTATTCATGATGCAGGAGCGCCGCGGAGGACGGCCGTGTCAGCTACTACAGCGCCAGTTCGGCATCAGCAGCCGAGGAACCAACAGCAGCGTCCGGAAGCACCCCAGGGCTGTACCTTCTGTGGGAAGGCAGGGCACACGAGGAAGGTGTGTCGGTTAGCGAATGGCTTATGCTTGAGGTGTGGTAGTTCAGACCACCGTATCTCCACTTGTCCTGTGATGCAGAGGCCAGGAGGGCCAGCTCAGCAGTTTCCAGCGTTGCCAGCTCCGGTGGCAACCTCGAGTGGAGGGCCAGTATTAGCAGTAAGGCCCCTAGCCCAGCGTCTACCAACGCAGGCTCAGATGTTTCGCCAAGCACAGAAAGCCGAAGGCCCTCAGAGGCAGCAACAGCATGGTCGAGGAAGGCCGCAACAAGGGGCTCCGCGGGGCCAGGCTCTCACATTATCTTTGGAAGAGGCTCTAGCGTCTAGTGACGTGGTGGCAGGTAAAATTCTCGTCACCTCATTTCCCGCTGTAGCATTATTTGATTCAGGCGCTACTCATTCATTCATCTCTGCACAATATGCTACACGAATTGGACTAGTGTTTGAGGCATTGCCAGAGAGGATGGATATACTCACCGGCAATGGGCTCGTAGAAGTGAGCAGAGTGCGCTTTTCATGTCCGGTAGAGGTGTGTGGGCATTTATTGCCCGCATCATTGATTGAATTCCCTATGGGGAATTTTGATGTTGTTCTTGGCATGGACTGGTTGAGAGACAGTCATGCGACCATTGATTGTAGGGGAGGTAGGGTCATATTCAGCGTTCCTGGGATGGAACAGTTCATCTTTACTCGAACCTTGAAGAATCAGGCCGGAGGCGTCATCTCAGCAGCAGTGTCAGAGCCAGGACAGATTCCGAGAGTAGTCGAAGATTTTCTCGACGTCTTTCCTGATGAGCTCCCAGGGATACCGCCAGTCAGAGAGGTAGAATTTAGCATTGAGTTGAACCCTGGAACGAGGCCTATTGCAGACAGAGTTTACAGAATGTCGCCGTCAGAACAGGATAAGTTGTATCAACATGAGGAAGAGTTAAAGTCTAAGGGATTCATCCGAGACAGTAAATCGCCCTGGGCCGCGCCAGTGATTCTAGTTTCCAAGAAGGATGGGTCGACGAGGATGTGCATCGACTACCGTAAGCTGAATGCAGTAACAGTGAAGAATAAGTACCCGCTACCAAGGATTGATGACCTGTTTGACCAGTTGAGCAAGGCCAGCATCTTTTCCAAGATCGATCTTCGGTCAGGATACTATCAAGTAAGAGTTCGGGAGTAAGACATACCGAAGACAACATTCAGATCTAGATATGGGCATTATAAGTTTTTAGTAATGCCCTTTGGACTAACCAACGCCCCTGCAGTATTCATGGATTTAATGAACCGCATCTTTCTGCCGTATTTGGATAAATTTGTGGTGGTGTTCATAGATGATATCCTTGTCTATTCCAGCAGTGAAGAGGAGCATGAGAAACATCTTAGGACTGTCTTGCAGACATTGAGGGAGCATCAACTTTATGCGAAGCTCGACAAGTGTGAATTCTGGTTAGACCATATTTCGTTCCTGGGACATGTAATTTCTGGAGCAGGAGTGTCAGTGGATCCGAAGAAGATTGAGGCCGTAGAGCATTGGCCGGTCCCGAGAACGGTTGCAGAAGTGCAAAGTTTCTTAGGATTAGCTGGTTACTACAGAAGGTTCGTGGTGGACTTTGCCAGGATCTCTGCACCCTTAACGCGTTTGACGCACAAGGACATAGAGTTTATTTGGTCAGCTAGCTGTCAGGCATCATTTGAAGAATTGAAGAAGAGATTGATCTCAGCCCCGATCTTGACGCTTCTAGTAGGAGCGGGAGGCTTTACAGTATATTGTGACGCATCAGGGAAGGGTCTTGGATGTGTATTGATGCAGCATGGAAAGGTGATAGCATATGCGTCTCGGCAGCTTCGAGACCATGAGAAGAATTACCCGACTCACGATTTGGAGTTAGCAGCTGTGGTGTTTTCACTCAAGTTGTGGAGGCATTATTTATACGGGGATCGGGTAGAGATCTATACTGATCATAAGAGTTTGAAATACGTGTTCACGCAGCGAGATTTGAACATGAGGCAAAGAAGATGGTTAGAACTACTGAAAGATTTTGACTTAGATCTTCAGTATCATCCAGGCAAGGCGAATATAGTTGCAGATGCACTGAGTAGGAGAGACATTGCCTTTATCTTGACCTCGCAGAAGCATATTTTAGAAGACCTTCAGAGTATGGGAATCGAAGTAGTTTTGCCAAGAGATATAGGAAGAATGACCAGTATGCAGATTCAGTCAACCTTAGTAGAGAGGATAAGGGCAGCACAAGCAGGAGATCCACAGATTCAGAAGTTGCGGTCGGAGTGTGAATCAGGCCGTAGGAAGGAGTTAGTGATTCATGAAGATGGTACGCTCAGGTTTGGAAACAGACTCTGTGTACCGAGTGGGGACCTTCGGCAAGAAGTTATGTCCGAAGCTCATAGTTCTATTTACTCCATTCATCCAGGAGGAACGAAGATGTATCGAGATATCAGGCAGTTCTTTTGGTGGAATGGC
Organism: Iris pallida; assembly: GCA_029216955.1. NCBI lineage: Eukaryota > Viridiplantae > Streptophyta > Magnoliopsida > Asparagales > Iridaceae > Iris > Iris pallida. Next base: position 6,915,549 of record JANAVB010044219.1, on the reverse strand, counting down.
ATGAAAAGAGAGATAGCGAGATTTGTATCCAAGTGTCTGGTATGTCAGCAGGTAAAAGCCGAGCAGCAGAGACCAGCAGGATTGCTACAGTCGCTTCCTATCCCAGAATGGAAATGGGAGCACATCACGATAGATTTTGTGACCGGTTTACCTAGATCCCCGGCTGGCAAGAATGCAGTCTGGGTAATAGTAGATCGACTCACGAAGGTCGCTCATTTCCTTCCCTTCCGAGTTGGACAGACTACTGAGTAGTTAGCAGAAATGTACATGAAGCAGATAGTAAGGCGGCACGGTGTTCCAGTTAGTATAGTATCAGATCGGGATACGCGGTTTACTTCCCATTTTTTGCGGAGCTTACACCAAAGTTTGGGAACCAAGTTAAGATTCAGTACTGCTTATCATCCACAAACCGACGGGCAATCAGAAAGAACCATTCAGACATTAGAAGATATGCTACGAGCGTGTACCTTGGATTTTGGCGGATCTTGGGAGGATCACCTTCATCTAGTGGAGTTCTCCTATAATAACAGCTATCAGGCTAGCATTCAGATGGCCCCGTTCGAAGCATTGTACGGAAGAAAGTGCAGGTCCCCTTTGGCATGGGACGACGTCGGAGAACAAAAGCTGTTGGGGCCAGAGATGATCACGCAGACTGTGGAGATAGTTAAGTTGGTTAGAGAGCGCCTTCGAGTTGGGCAGGACCGACATCGTCATTGGGCAGATCAGCATCGTAGGCCTCTAGAGTTAAGAGTTGGCGACCAAGTATTTCTGCGAATTTTGCCTACTCGGGGTATCATCAGATTTGGAACCCGAGGAAAGCTTAGTCCAAGATACTTTAGTCCTTTTAAGATTCTCGCTCGGGTAGGCGATGTGGCTTATCGACTTGCCCTTCCGCCTTCGTTAACTGGCATACATGATGTGTTTTATGTGTCCCAATTATGTGGGTATGTCCTGGATCCGAGTCATGTCCTCGATCATTCTGAGTTAGTCGTTGGTACCGATTTAACTTACGAGGAACAACCCGTGTCTATTTTGGACCGGCGAGAGAAGGTACTCAAGAATCGGACGATAAGCCTTGTCCGTGTTTCTTGGAACCATCACTCTTCGGAAGAGTCAACCTGGGAGCGCGAGGACGAGATCAGATCTCGGTATCCGCATTTGTTTGACTAATGAGGTATGTTTTTACGCCTTATTGACATGATTCCATGCTTATCTGCACCTACTTGTTTTTGCACTTTTTGATGTATGATAAAAACTGCTATGATAGTTAACTTGTATATGATTGTGCCTTGCTTGCCCTGATTTCACTATCCTGTCTTGGCTGGAATTTCGAGGACAGAATTTTTTTAAGAAGGGTAGAGATGTCACTCCCCGATCCTGGAATACGTATTTTAATACGTAAACCGATAAATTGTATTTACTTTGTATTTATACGATATTTATATGCTGTATTTCTTTATGTATTTTCCAAAAATATTCGACAAAATATTATTTCGTAATTTATTTTCTGCATTTGGGCCTACAGTTTTGGCTCATTTGGGTAACCTATTCTTGGTTCACCTTGGTTCATCATGAACCCATGGGTTCAAGATTCTATATAATAACTCAACTCATTCTCTCTCCTCTCATTTATTTCCTCTCATTTACTTTCCTCCACCAACCAAGGCAAGTACCAACTTGCTCAAGAGATGGATCCATAAATGTTGTTGATGTTTTCTTACAAAATTATTTGTCAAAATATGTTCTTCTCCTTATTCTATACTAGTTTAGAACTTGAAGTTTTCTATTTTGAAGCTTTAATTTTTGTAGATCTAGGTTTTAACCATTTTCGGATCTTCTTGGTTTTGATCTAGCAAACTTCATTATTTTCAAGTTTTGATGGTTCCTTGTTGTAGAGAATTTTGTTCTACCCAATTTTGACCTTTGAAAAGTTGAATTTGGACTTATTTTGACCAAGTTATGGACTTTTGAAGCTTTGGGTTCAACCCATGGAGTTCTTGCTGTTTGGAGAAGACAGTGAGCAGTGCGAGAGCTTTTTAGCTTGCGCCACTGAGTTGCGCACGCTTTTTAGCGCAGTGCAGTCCTCATATGCTGCCTTTTGGGAGCGTATGTCTTGCATACGCTCACTTGGGTGACGAGGAGTCGTATGGAGTCCATACGCTGCCTTTTGGGAGCGTATGTCTTGCATACGCTCACTTGGGTGACGAGGAGTCGTATGGAGTCCATACGCTGCCTTTTGGGAGCGTATGTCTTGCATACGCTCACTTGGGTGACAAGGAGTCGTATGGAGTCCATACGCTGCCTTTTGGGAGCGTATGTCTTGCATACGCTCACTTGGGTGACAAGGAGTCGTATGGAGTCCATACGCTGCCTTTTGGGAGCGTATGTCTTCCATACGCTGACCTGAGCGTACGCCGACCTGAGCGTAGGCTGACCTGAGCGTAGGCTAACCTGAGCGTAGCCTGACTTGAGCGCGCCCTGACCTGGACTCCCCTATACCTTATATTTTTATATGTATATATTATATTGAATATATATATGTAAATGTTTGTGTATGCTATATATCCTTACGCCTTTTGCCCTGAGCATGATATGAGCACTAATGTGACCCCGGTGAACAAAGTGTTCCTACCTGATACTTGTACCTGAATGTCCCAGTTCTCGTTCATGCTCGACAAATGACTCGTAATTCCACGTGGCATATTTGCAATGATGCGTTACACCAAGGAGGGTAGAACATGTTGACATACTGATTGACATGGATCCTCTTTTGGGGTACTCGTACTTGAGTACGACATTTAGGAGGATGATCATGCAGGCCACAGCATGTGAGTCCAAGATTTCACCTAGGGTTAAATTAGGCAACTAAATGTACTAGATGCATGGGGAGGGCAAAATTCCGAGATCGTGTTACACCAGCCGCCTTGAGATATTGTCTTGACGCGCCGGCTGGTCTCCACGGATACTGTGTCATCTGCAACGAGTGGATGACTGTATCCGATTAATTCCTGCTATATATTATATGTTTTAGCAAGGTGGCCTTACGAGGGACCTGTGCTCAATCATACCTGTCTACGCGAACCCCTGGGTTGGCTAGCCTTGCTGGAAAGATACGATCTAAAGATTTTCTAATAACATGACGTGAGGATAACCTCGTCCCACTAGAAACTCGTAGACTTGATTGGCCGTGAAAACGACTTGCTTGTATCCTATTACCTTCCGTGAATAACTGAGGGAAGCGGACTATCATGGTACGTGATCCAACCCATGTTCTTGTTTGATTGTTGGGTTGGTTATCGTACTATGACAGGCTGTGGACCGAAGTTATGAACGGAAGACTTATTCTGGTTGTGAAGTGCTACTTCTGTGAATGACTGAGGAACATGGTCTATCATAGTACATGATCCAACCTATGTTCTTGTTTGATTGTTGGGTTGGTTATTGTGCTGTGATAGGCTATCGACCGAAGTCACGATCAGGAGATTTTATTGCTTATACCTTTTAACTTATGTGAATGTTATAGAGTACGACACGTCCCGACTCCATGCGGCACCTTTTGTCCTTGTTTGGTTGTAAGGGTGCCATATGGGTTCGAAGATGTTGCGCTACCCTATAATAGTAGCATAAGTATTACTATTATCAATCATTCTATTAACTGGGTTTTTAATCTTAACTCTTGTGCCCCTTTGGCGGTACTTGCTATTCGGGGCTGACCCCGCTGGTTTTGTTTGGCCAGATCTCGTAGCAGAGCCAGAGGACACGATCTTCCTCCCTGACATCCATGGTGCATACTAGGAGCATGGCGGTTCGGGGACTCGAGTGGGTTTCTTCTCCACCACTCCTGCTTATATTTTGTGCGGCATTTAGCCACCGGCACCTGTTAGCCGGATTACTTGATATTTTGTGTCAGTACATAATTGTAATTAAACAGACTGCAGCTGTGTATAATTTTGTACTCCTGACTCTCTGAGATAGCTAAATTATAAAGCTAGTCTCTCATGATCATTTTTTGATGAAGCGTCAGGGACGCCTTACTGCTTTATCTTTAATGTTCATTTATTTGCTGATGTGATTTGATTGATTGAGACATAGAACTCTGTGGGACCATAGGAGACTTGATTGTAGCATGTACCCCCTAGTCTCTCGACAGCCACGATCGCCGTATGACGTTACGTACCTCATATGGAGTAGCTGGCCTAGTCCGTCTCCGTATTTTGGTACTGGGGCGTGACAGTAGTGGAGGAACCACAGCATTTGAAGTGACTTGAACGGACCTCAAACGCACAACCAGAGGAGGCGTGGGAGTTCAAGACCACTGGATTTGCCTTACTCGACTTGGTTGTGCACGCAATAGATGCGCCCAAGTGAGATAAGGACTTTGAAGGTTGGCTCGTTTCTGGCGCCGCAGCACCCGAGTCGACCTTGTACAGCTTACCATCAGCAGCGCGCATAATTGTGAACGCATGCTTCTGGCTTGCTGCTGGCATAGCACGTTTGGGGCGCATGGCCCGTGCTGCCTTGGATTTCTTCGTACCAGTCCGCTGGGGAGCATAGTACTCAGAATCTAAATTCTTCTTGCCATTACAGCGAGTGAGTCTGTCAAAGACAGAGACCTTCTGTGGCGCATCAGAGGTGATGCACGGGGCATTGGCTGCGCCCCTGCTCCGTCGACGCATCTTCCTCGCCTGAGAGGAAGATGGCTGGAGAATGTGGTTAGCCGCACATTTCCCCGAGAGATGCGCTGCACCAGCGGGCTTATCTTGGTTGCTGGATCGGCACGTCCCCTTCGGTGGTGGTGCCCGAGGCGTCGATCTTGCGCACCCAGACTCGACGGGTCTTCTTCGGCTTCGGCAGTCACTTCGAAGGACTCGCACTGCCTTCAGAGATGAACTCCTCATACGCCTGTTGATTGAGGCGTACGACCAGCGTCTTGTGGGAGGAGCCCACCTTCACGTCGTCGGATTGCGATACAACTTTCTCGGTGGAAGAGAAAGAGGTCTCCAGCCGAGTCGCCATCTTGTTTGCCATTAAAATTATTTTATTGCAAATTTCAATACAAACAGAACAGTGTTACAATATAGGACTTAGATGTTGTCCTAGGAGTACACTTTTGTTTATCTGGGTCCCTTGTGCCGATGGAGTGAGTGGTAATGCGTTGACTCCGTTGACGATCTGACGACGGTTATCGGTTCTCTAAAGACTTGGATTGCTCTGGGTGCTGGAGCTTGCTGAGAGGAGGAAGACGTTGAGTGTCTGTATCTGCCTCTCTGGTGGTATGTTCGTTTGTTGTGTGTTCTGTGTGTGTTCGTTCGTGGGTGAGAAAGAAATGATCCCTCTATTTATAGCTTTGCAGGCTGGCTGCTCATGCGCGCATATATAGAATGCGCCTGGACGCGGGGATACCACGTGTTGATTGCTGATGGAGGCGCATGGACGATGTGCCCTGATCGAGGGGTTGACTTCTTTATGTTGCTGTTGTGAACCGGTACGTAGCAGAGAAGAGGATCTTTCTATTGCTGAGATCTTGGGTGAGTTGAGTCAAAGGACACGTGCCGTCGACCCATGGCTCGGAGATCTCGGATTTGATGGGAGAATGATCTGGTAGGATGCGCCTAGGATTGGACGCATGAGGAGACTTTGGCTCGTAACCTTTATGAGTCACGAACCATTCTGGGCGCATGGCTTTTGAGGCACATGCGAGGCTTTAATGGTGACTTTCCTTCTATCTTTAGGGATCAGTGAAAAGTCTGAAGCGCATGGCTTTTGAGGCGCATGCAGATTTGGGCGCATGGCTGCGGAGGCGCATACGAGATGGTCGGGCGGCCACGTGGCAGTAGCCGTCGGAGGAAAGTAATGATGGTGCTGACGTTGCCGACGCTTCGTCTTCTGAAAAAGCTGTCAACTGTTCAGACTTTGGGAGGCGTGCTGCCAACTCTGTCAGTTTGACATTTAATGTTTTCGACATTCGATGGACAGCTGAGTGGGCGCGTCGGTTGGCGTTCCACTAGGCGTATGGGGTCGCATGGGGGGCGCATCCCTGTGAAGTGCTTGGTACTAAAGGGCGCGTCTGTATGATGCGCTTGATATTGAAGGGCGCGTCTGTGTGATGCACGGTCTGGCCGGCGCATCTGCTTCGTGACACGTCTTTAATGGTACGACTGTTACGATCTTCGAGTGCTTTAAATAGCTGTTTTGACTTAGCTGAATTCGAAGCGTCCGGTTCATCCATTTAATGCAAATTCATTGCACGGAATTTGGAGAGCCATCCACTTGGCGCATGGGTTTGATTTGCCCGGCCTATAAATAGTGGCATGGAGAGAGTTTGTTTCTCGTTCTCACGTCCTTCCGACATGAACTTGTTTTACTCGGATGCATTCTGTTGATGAGATGCTCCCGAGGGTGAAGATGCGACGCAATGTCTTCATTGATGCACTTGAAGGTGACTGTTACATCCAAAATTCGGAGTCGAGGGCTTCCGAGGCAGGCGGAAGGTGCCTGTTGCATCCAAAGATAGGGATGCTCGAGCCTCGTCTTCGTTATGCAAGAAGAGCCGCAGATCGGAATGGCGGTGCTGCGGCTTTGGGGGCTCGTTCTTCCTTCAAAGTGGGCGTTGCCCACTCTGGTTGTGTTGAAAGCTGCTCCTTTAGCCGCAGTTTCGATTATGGTCTTCCTTGGCCTTTGGAGGCTCTTTCGAAGCCTCCCCTGGCCACAGGTTGGCTTGCGGTGCTCTTCTCTTCCTCGGCTAGAGGGTTGATTGCCACCCTCGTTCTGCTCAATAAATGCTTCATTAGTCGAAGCATTTCGACGACGGTGAGCCTGGCTGGAAGAGCGGCACATAACTGGGTTGCTGAAGGGATGCACGTAACTGGGATGCACATAACTGAGCTGCTGAAAAGGATGCGCATAACTGAGCTGCTGAAAAGGATGCGCCCTGCTGAGGACGCGTGGTGGGATGCGCCTGACTGAGGGCGCATGGTTATTGCTGCGCCTATTTGAGGGTGCATGATGGCTGCTGGCTGTAGACTTAGGATCTTTTCTTTGTAGAAATTCTCCTTTGTACAATCTTTTCTTAGACATGTAATAGACTTTTATATGTAATAAAAAGTGTTCTTTCAATGCTTATTTTTGCTGTTTGTGAAGTACTTTGTCCAAGCTCTGGCGCATGTAGTCTGGCGCATGGGCTTTCTGGTTATGAAATTCCATGCTTCTACAATTTAGTATACAGATTTGAGGAGGAGTGCTACCTTGAACCATATCTGTCGAGTCGCTTTGCTCGTCAATTTGGTTATGACCAATTCCATGTGGGCAACGCGAAAACTTGCCTACAAGAAAAGGGGTACCTAATTGATGGTGCGAGAGCATGGGCCTACTACATTGCTCGAGACACTAGGACAGTGTTTTCGATGCCCAACAAGAATGATAATGGCCCAAGAATGCTATACACATATTCATTGTTCTACACAGCTGCCAATACATTTGCTGAGAATTTTAGTCTGATTGATAGCTTCGCAACAGCAACACGTCTGAAGAAAGGGGCCACTGCTACATTAGCTCCAGCAAACGACGAACAACATGAACCGGTAGATGATCCATTAGAAGCTTCCAGAGAAGTAAACTTCCCTGAGGAAGTAAATCAACCACTGAGAATTTCTCTGAAAGTGGTTAAGTCTCCGGCCAAAGAGAAGAAGAGAAGGAGAGAAGAACCTTCTTCTCCAGTCACGAAGAAGAAGTTGATCTTGAAACCATCATCAGACAAGGTCACTACTAGATCACAATCCCGACAATTGGCTGAATCAATCCGAGAAGAAGCAGCTACGCCGACCTCTATTCAGAAACAGGTCGAGGTAGTAAATGTAGAGAGTCCTGAAAGGCCTCTGCATAGAAAGAAATTGGCCCACAGACGAAGAAAAAGAACGGTCTCTCCTCCAAGGCAAATCGTGTCTTCTGTAGTGGTGAATGCTGCAGCGGGAATTACTATGTCATCTCCTACTCCCGCCTCTGAGCTTAGTCCAGAGCAGAGAGAGGAAACTGAACAGAGAGAGGAGACGGCAGAACCCAGAGAAGAAATTGAGCAGAGAGAAGAGGCTGCAGAGCCCAGAGAAGAGAAAGCTGTACAATCTCCTTCACCAGTGGCAGTGACGACTCATCTTTCTGTCACACCGGGAACAGCCTACGAGGAGGAGGATCGTCTAATGATTGAGGCATTAAATGATTGTGACTTCGGTTATCAAGAAGATGCTGATCATGCCACTGCAAATGCTAGCGAAGAAGCTCCTGAGGATAGTGAAAGCGAGAAGAGCACATCATCAGAGGCTATTGATGAGACACAAAATCCTGAAGAGGACATTGAGGTCCAGACATCTCCCAGAGCTGTTGATGACACCCTGAATCCTGAAAAGGATGCTGAGGTGCAGGTATCTCCAGAGAAGATTGCAGATGAAGAAGTGACTTTAGAAGAAACTCCTACTATTGATCCTAAAGGTAAAGAATGAAATTAGCAATCTTCTTTTAATAGATAGCTTGATAGCTGACATTTTTATTCTTATCCATACAGAACTCGGATCTTCTCCAGCTCCTCCAGCGTGTACAGATATAGTACTTGCAACGACGATAGCTAGTAGCAGTCGTCATTTGTCATGTGGCTCCGAAGCAGGCAGTAGCCAGGCAGTAATGTCTGAGGCTACATCTGCTAGGCTGAAATCTGTTCCAACAGATGACAGGCCTGATATTGGACCAAGCCACGGTAAGATTGCTTTCACCTTTAATCTTCTTTAACAGTAGCAAACGATAGACAAAATGATAAAGTCTATCTGTTTTTGCAGAGGAACAACCGGGAGGAGCAACCAGCTCTACTCTAGCTCCTTTATTTAAATAGCCTTCCGTCCAAGTGCAAGAGACTGAACGTCCCACCGCTTCATCGTCAACAGGAGTAGCTGCTACTCCTGGTGCTTTGGCTACCAATCAGTTTGTCATTAAATCATTTACCAAGTTCTTCTTTGATTCATTGGGGCCTTTAATAGATAGAGTGATGGAGAAGGAAGAAGCTGATTTCTCCATGGTTAGAGGTCCAACCTCTTACTTGGTAAATGCCATCCGTAATCAAGGAGACGAGGCTCAGGCTACTTTTTTTGATCACATATTAGATGAGCTGGAAACATCAGTCAAGAGTTACAAAGAGCTGAGTAAAGGAGAAGCAGAACTTTTAGTGCAAGCTGAATTTGAACGAATGTCTCAAGAAGCTGCAGTTGAGAGAGTCAACTTCCAAACGCTGTTGGATGCTTTTACTGCCAAGTCTGCTGAGTACAATTCTAAAGTAGAAACGGTGACATCTGTTGCTGAAAGAAAAGAAAGGAGAATTGCTGAATTGAAAGCAGAGATTGCCCGTCTTCAGGAAGAACTGGAAGATGAGGTCATCCAACATCAAACTGCAATTCAACAGCTTGATATTCTAACTTAAGAAAGGGATGAATATGCTGCGGCTCATAATGCTGAAATCACTCGCCGAATGGTAACTCTGCCAACCTTCAATGAAACATCTGGGATGGAAGAAGCCAGGAAGAGAGTGATGGAATCTCGTGAAGAGCGTCTACAAATTCTGAAGCAACAGATTGCCAATCTGATGACACCTCCGGCTTAGTATAAAAATATCTTGTATCTTCTTATTTTGCAATATGAATCTTTGTAATGTCTTAAATTTTGATCAATAAAAGATAACTTTTTGTGGTTCTATTATTTGTTGCATATCTTGTTCAGATATAAATAATAGCAATAGAAAATATATTCAGAGGTACAGGACATGATATATTTCTTGATCTTGGAAAATAATCATATTCAATTATATCTGCTCAGAGGTAATATGGACGTGGCAAATATAATTTATTGAATATCATTATTTCAATAGATAACTTAATCAAAGATGACAAGTTGCTGATAAGAACGAACTGGATGATTCGTCAAAATGTGAGAACGAAATGAATCGTCGGGATGAATGTTATGAACGGACAAGCCGTTAAATGATGAATGGGTGAATCGTCTAGTGGATGTGTGAACGGACGAACCGTCGAATGATGAACGGGCGAACCGTCAAGTAGACATGTGAACGGACGAACCGTCGAATGATGAACGGGCGAACCGTCGGATGGATATAATGAATGAACGGGTAAACCGTCGGATAATTGTGGATGGAATGAACGGGTAAACTGTCGGATAGATGTATGAACGGATGAACCGTCAAAGGGAATGAATGTAATGAACTGACGAACTATCAGATGATGGACAGGTGAACCGTTGGATGAATATAATGAATGAACGGGTAAACCGTCGGATAATTGTGGATGGAATGAACGAGTAAATCGTCGGATAGAGGTGTGAACGGATGAACCGTCAAGAGGATGTATGAACGGACGAACCGTCGAATGATGAACGGGTGAACCGTCGGATGGATGTGTCGCTTCATAGTCTTACGACGCTCTGTCTATAAATAGAACAAAAAATCAGATGAGATGGTCACTTCCACTTTTCAACATAAAAATGTCGTCTGGAGATGCATCCAGGCAGGCTGAGATCGTCCCGAAGGTAGAAGCGGAGACTGAAGAACATCCAGTCGAGTCGGTTCAACAAAAACAGATGGCAGTAGGCGAAGGTTCATCTGATCCCAAACCGTCAAAGGACATCTTGGACTTCCTTCTCGAACCAGGGAAGACTGAAGAAGAAGAATCTATGAGAATGGCTGCTTGCAAGTTCCTGGTGGGTTCCAGCAAGAATGTTCTCGACTCTTTCGCTGATCATGTCTTTGACAAGGACGACAGTGGTCCGCGTCCCAATTTTGAGAAGGATGATAGTGACCTTCCTTGATATTATGTACTATCATTCAAGATGAAATAAAACTAAATTTTATTTATGAACTTATCTGATAATTATAATCACTGTCTGTTACATTTACACATAATATTTCTTGAGGAATTTGCCATTGATGGGCATCATGGCAACTCGACCGTCTAGCTCTGTGAGATGATAGGCTCCATTTGAGAAGACTTTGGTTACAACATATGGACCTTCCCACTTCGCATCGAACATGCCTTTGCTTGAGTGAGTCATAGTCATAGGACGTCTGACTGTTAGAACAAGCTCTCCTTTCTGAAAGGCTCTGACTTTAACTTTGCGATTGAAAGTCTTTGAAATGCGAGCTTGATATAACTCAATATGCTGTTGAGCTAATAGCCGCTTCTCATCAAGCGCTTCTAACTCTTGAAGTCGGAAAAGATCATTGTTCTCTGTCATGAGCTCGTTGGCGATAGCAATCCTCAAAGACGGAATTTGAAGTTCCAGGGGTAGACTGCTTCACAGCCGTACACCAAAGAGAAGGGTGTACAGCCTGTAGGATTGCGGACCGTAGTTCGATAGGCCCAAAGACATTCTCCAAGCTTTTCACTCCAGTTTCGTTTGTTAGTGGACACAAACTTTTTGAGGAGCTTGATGATAGTCTTGTTGAAAGCTTCAGCTAAGCCATTAGCAGCAGGATTGTAGGCTGTCGAGGCGACATTGTCAATCCGGTGATCGTCACAGAACCTTATGAACTTTTGGCTGATGAATTGAGGTCCATTGTCATGGATGATTCTTCGAGGTACACCAAATCGATAGATGACATGGTGTTTGACGAAGTTGATGACGCTGCTAGTTTTGACTTCAGCCAATGGTATAGCTTCAGCCCATTTGAAGAAGTAATCGGTTATTGCCAGTATGAACCGATGTCCTCTAGAAGAAGGAGGATTGATGGGACCGATGATGTCCATGCCCCAAGCTTCAAAAGGCCAAGAAGCGACCGTCGGATGCAGAAATTCTGACGGTTGATGAATGAAATCTGCATAGATTTGACAAGCCCGACATTTTCTCGCATATTCGATGGCATCAGATACCATAGAGGGCCAGTAGTAACCCATGCGTCGGATGCGATCCTGTAGCTTAGGACCGGGTTGATGTGCTCCGCAGACACCGTCGTGAGCTTCACGTAGTACATGCTTCGCCTCATCACCAGCTAGACAGTGCAAGAGTAAGCCATCATAAGTTCGCCGGTAGAGAGTTTTAGTGGTCTGATTGTAGTAGAATTGCAGAGATCGCCGACGAATACTCGTAGCCTCCTTGGGATCTTCAGGGAGTATGTCATGGACCACGAAGTCGATGAAAGGAGCTCTCCAATCTTCATTGATAACATTGACTTCAGTAAGATTACTGAACTCAATATTACGATTGTTTTCGACGCAGAACAATTTCCGATTAGAGATGACCACCACCTGCTGTCTTTTGATAGGGATGGCTAGGACTGCTGTAAGATTGGCCAAAGCATCTGCCTCAGAATTGCAAGCTCGGCGTACATATTCGATAAAGAAGGCTTTGAATGATGTAGCCATGTTGATTGCCGCTTCAAAGTAAGGCACTAGGTCTTGATGGCGAACTTCATAAGTCCCTCTAACCAGGTTAACAACCAGCTTGGAGTCACCATAAACTTCAAGATACTCTACATCTAGTTTTTTGGCTAACTGAAGACCGATGAGTAGAGCATTGTACTCTGCCACATTGTTGGAGCAAGGTTCATCTAAGGAATATGCTCTTTGAATAGCTGATCCATCTGGAGAAACAAGGACAACTCCAACTCCTGCGACAATGGCACTATTGGGTCCAATCCTGGATGCACCGTCAAAGAATAGACGCCAAGTAGGAAATTCTTCAGAGATTGTATTAGATTCCAAAGTCTCGTCTGGAATTTCGTCATAGAGTTTGGACGTCTCTGGAACAGGATGAGCTGCTAAGAAATCCACCAATGCTTGACCTTTGACAGATTTTTGAGGAACATATACCATGTCATATTGGGCTAGCAGAATGGCCCATGTAGCCAGCCGAGAATTGAGTGTGCTAGGCTTCTTCATCAATACCCGAAGAGGATTAACTCGGGATATGACATGAATAGTTTGACCAATAATGTAATGCCGAGTCTTTTGAACAGCGAACATAAGAGCTTGGCATTCTTTTTCGACCGAACTATAACGGTGTTCAGCACCAATCATAGTACGACTGAGATAGTAGATAGCTTGTTCGTGGCCTTCTTTGTTCTTCTGAGCAAGTAAAGCGCCTAATGAATGATCCATAGCATGGACATACATTAAGAATGGTATGCCAAAGATTGGTGGCACCAAGACTGGTGGGTTCATGAGATACTGCTTTATGTCGTCAAATGTTCGTTGACATTCTTCGGTCCAAACGAAAGATACACCCTTCTTCATGAGTTGAGTGAATGGTCTGCAGCGTCCAGACAGATTTGAAATGAATCTCCTGATGTACGCAAGTCGACCTTGGAATCCTTGTAGCTCTTTTAGGTTGCGTGGAGGATGCATCTCTTGAATGGCTTTGATCTTCTCGGGATCTACGTGTATACCCTTAGAGGTAATGACGAAGTCGAGAAATTTGCCACTAGCGATACCCAAGAATGACTTGGTGGGATTCATTTTGAGTTGATGTTGGCGCATGAGGTTGAAGATAGTTCTCAAGTCTTGGATGTGGTCTTCTTTCAGACGACTTTTGACAGCGATGTCGTCAACGTAGCATTCGACAGTCTTGCATAGATGATCTCGAAAGATGGTACTCATGGCTCGTTGGTAAGTTGCACCAGCGTTCTTGAGACCAAATGGCATCACAGTATAGCAGTAGACTCCGCGAGGAGTACGGAAAGAAGTATGCTTTTCGTCTTCAGGATTCATCCGAATCTGATTATATCCAGAGAATCCGTCCATGAAAGATATTCTTTCAAACCCACAGGTGTTGTCAATCATGACGTCCGTGATAGGAAGAGGAAATTCATCTTTTGGACATGCTTCATTAAGATCCCGAAAGTCAATGCAGACTCGAGCTTTACCGGTTTTCTTTAGAACTGGGACAACATTAGCTACCCAATCAGGATGCTGTTCTTCTCGAATAAAGCCACAAGCGATGAGCTTCTTGACTTCATCATCGATCGCATCCATCATTTATGGCTTGAAACGCCATTGTTGCTGTTTGACCGGTTTTGTATTAGACAGGATGTTCAATTTGTGAGTAGCAACTTTGGGATCTAGACCTGGCATGTCTTCATAACTCCAGGCAAAGATATCAATGTATTCTTTAATAAAAAGAATTAATTCTTGTTTATCTGCCTCTGGAAGGTTCTTGCTGATGAATATTGGATGAGGTGATCCGCTCTCTCCTACATTAATTTGTACTAATTGATCTTCAGTAGGCGGTTCCCTTTGTTCGAATCGGAGTTCCCATTGGGTATCCATTCGTTGAGCCCAAGGATCTGTTTCAGAACTTTATTCAATATCCTCATCATAGCCTTCTGGAAATTCGACGGAGACCATGTTAGAAGATACAGTCAGCCGATGGACTTGACCGATGCTGGTGTCAGAATCCCATGATCTGGAATCAGAAGAGTTAGAACGCTCTTCACTATTGGATTCAGAGCCTGCTGGGGATAATAATGGAGGTAAAGCATATCCGAGACCTCTTTTGGTCCTGCTGTAGTACATCTCTGACTTTCCTCTCGGCACAGCCGTACGGATAGGAGTTTTTCTACCCTTACCGTAGTTGAGGCCGCTCTTGAAGTCGTAACCCATCTTTCGGATGATGTCTTTTGATTGTTGACTATAACGACGGAGTTGAAGATGCCCCGTGTCGTTACTTTTGCTATCATCCGTGTAGCTGAATTGTTGTTCCGGTCCTTTACTGAAAAGTATTGGACTCTCGCCTTTCTTACGAGCGGGAACAATACGATATGAATCTTTTGGGTGTTCAAATGAAACTTCTGTTTGAAGAGACTGTACAACTCCCATCGTAAATGACTGAAAGCTATCTAACATATCCAAATAGCACTTAGTATGATAAATGACATCAGTATACTGGAAAGAATATGCTTTTTTATTGATTTGTACATTTGTATTTACAGCAGGCCCTTTAGCCTTAGCAGGCTTGGTCAGATTGATTACAAGAGGGGGAGAAGAAGAACGTGGAGGAAGATTGGCTTTGTTACGACGGAGGTCGATAACAAGCGGCTCAGAAGAGGTGAGCTCCCTTTTTTCCTTGTTATGAGATAAATCAATAACAAGTGGCTCAGAAGAGATGAGCTGCCTTTTTTCCTTGTTACGACGGAGGTCAATAACAAGTAGCTCAGAAGAGGTGAGCTCCCTTTGATCATGATCATCATTTGATTGCTTCTGGACTGGCAAGTGAATAGCCAGTGGCTTGGAAGATTGAGGACGAGAAACACGCCCTTTGACAGGAATGATAAGGGTATCATTGGGCACTGTTTCTTGCTCTTCTTCAGTATCTAGAGACAGGACAACCTTCATGAATTTGTCCTTGTACATACGTGCATCGTTGCAGTATGCTTCGATGCCTTTGAAAGGATAGAGATCAGCAACCTCCTTTTGTACCTCTCCATTGTCATCGACATATTTGAAACATTGATGGAGAGTCGAAGGGACAATTTTATGCTCGTGCAAAAATGGTCTACCCAGCAAAGCATTATAGGAACAACCATAGTTGTCGATGATGTAGAAGGTCACCTTTGTACGAAGATTGCCTATTTGGAGTTTTAGGCAAATCTTGCCCAGAGGCTCACTCCTTCCCTGATTGAACCCAAGGATGGTAGTGATTGTACTGGAGAGACTATGTACTGGGATTTTTAGCGCATCCAACATTGTCTTCGGCATAATGCTGAGAGCAGACCCTGGATCTATCAGAATACGATCGACCTTCATCGAGTCGATGTATCCTGTATAGTAGAGAGGACGGTCGTGCCTGTTGTCTTCCTTCAGTATGTCATCCTGTGTGAAAGTTATGTTTGGAATTAACTCCAACACACTATGACAATGGAGGCAAGAAACTGGTTCTGCTTTTGGCTTCTTTAGGAGGGTCAGACAGGCTTCTGCTTGCATGAGAGCCTCGCTCAGAGTTTCCCGAGTCTCCTTGGAGAGGCGCAAGAGCTCGAAGATGGATAGCCGGGCCGGTGTATTGGCTAGTTGAGCCAAGATATCAAAGTTGTAAGGCTTTTCAAGTCCGAAAGGAGATGACTTCTTCAATGGTTTGTCGAAGCGGACTTGCTGTTTGCCTTTGTCAGCTACCGTCGGCTTGGGAAGAGTGGGTTCTACAACCGGTGAGGATATAGCAGAAATATCCTCAGTAGAAGCAGGTTGTACTGGAGCAGGCTCAGAGGAAGAAGCAGGATTCTCTTGGGCTTCAGGGTAATTCTTTAGATAGGCTTTCCCTGATCTGGTGCCTAGCATGATTTCTTTATCAACTATGGGGTCAAAAGACACCATATTGCAAATCTTTGTTTTGCCCTTAGGGCGGTCTTTCTTCTTGGTGGAAGAGGGAAGTTCGAACTCCGAAGCAAGATCAGGATGGATCCACATAATCTTGCCATTGTCAAAAGACAAGGGGACGAGACCTTCACTTCATGGAGGAGGGAGATTCTCGATCTCGAGAGTAGCTTTGGGGATAGGAATGGCACCGTGCTGTACCATCTGGGATGGGAAGTCACCAAATTGAACTGAGACCATATTTACGGTAACGGTCTTCTCGTCTTGCTGCAGAGTGACAACACCAGCGTTGACCAGCTCCTGAATTTTGCCGTTGAGCACATAACATGCTCGAGTAGGATGCCCAATGAATCTGTGGTAGACACAATACTTGGGATGATCAGTCTTACCGACTTCATCAGGTTTCTTTGGATCTAGAAGTTGGATTTTATTGCTTTTGATCAAGCAATCAAAGATGCTAGCAGTGTCATTCTCGTCAAAGGAATATTCTACTTTAGGACGAGGTTCTCTTGGTGGAGGTGCTGAAGGGGTAGAAGTAGACGTAGGTGGAGCTACGTTGACGGCCAGAGATTCTTTGTTCTTATTCAAATTAATATTCAAAGTTTCTTTTCCTTTGCGGTTGTTCTGGCGATTGCCACCACCTGATGTCTGGTGTTCATCCCGGTCGGGGTTAGACATTTGTACCCCTAGCTGCTTGAATTTGTCGGCACTAACTTCAGCTGCTTTAGCGTTGACAATGAAGGATGGCCAATCTTGGAATTGAGTAGACCCTGTCCACATGCTGATGATAGGCAATAGATTTGCCTTGCAGGTATCTATGGTGACAGCAGCCGGAGTTCCAGAAGGCATTTTTAAAGCTTCCCGGCGGAACCTTTCAATGAAACTCTCAGCAGTTTCATTGTATCTTTGTTTGATTTTATTGAGGGCTGACATAGTCATGTCATTGATCCCCTTATAGAATCGTTCCAGGAAGATTTGCTTTAGGCCAGAGAAGAAGGTGATACAACTATCGGGCAAGCTTCTGTACCAATCGTATGCTACGCCAGCTAAACAGCCGACGAATACTCTGGTAAGAAGAGCGTCATTTGGTTGAAGTTGGACAGTCATAACCTCAAAGTGGTTTATGAACTGACTGGGAGAAGTGCAGCCATCAAACAGCGAGATGGTGGGAATTTTGTACTTCGGAGGAAACGTGACTTCCTTCCATTCAACTGGGTAAGGTTGCTTGATCCCCAACCTCTGCAAGTTGTCTTTCTCTTTGAAAGCTTCGAACTGAGTGCGTAGGAGCTTGACAGCTTCATTGGCATCTTCTATTGATGTAGAAGGAGTAGGCTGAATCACAGTGTTAGGGGGAGGAACAACGTGATAAGCACTACCCCCAGCACCTGATTGACTGGGTGTAGATTGGATCTGTACAGGAGGTACTTGAATAGATGCTACCTCCAGTCCTGCACTGACAGGCACCGACGATGCTATGATTTCAGGATTTGTAGGAGGTACGGTTGGTGGTACTGTATGCTGGGCCACAATGATGGAATGCATACTCGCGACCATTTCTGCCATGGTCTTCAGCTTGTCTTCAAGTGCAGCTATTCATTGTTCTTGACTGGACGAACTAGAAGCATCGGGATCTTTATTGACAACATAAGCTGTCACTTCTTCGGGTACGGTGGAGGACACTGTTTGTTCTGAGCTTTCACTGTATGCATCGTAGTCGGAGAAAGAATCACCTCCTGAGTGAGAAGGAAGGAGACGTTCAGAAGGATCTTGAAGATTCCTTTGACCGATTGTGTCTCGGCTTCGGGATCTGGTATGTTGAAATACTCCTTTAGAGGATTCTTGGAGTAAATCCAAATACCGCTGGCTTGGCTTGCGAGGCTTCCCGTGCTTGGAGCACTTCCTACCCCCAGTGTCTCTGGAAGTCATGTTGACGGAGGCGTACAAAACCTCGTCTTCATCTTCTGACATAGGTTCAGAGTTAGAAAAGTTCAGACGATCGAAGACAGATCGTCTTGTTGCCTGACAACAACACTTGATGACCACTTTGTGATTGCAATGGTGTCCAAGTGGTTGCACTGGGGATGTTGAGATATTATCCCGTTTTTGCTTGAGGTGTTCTCGGAGATCGGAAACAGCAACGGGACGAGCAAAAGTTCGAGGGACATGTTCTTTGACAATGTTCGGAACATGGTTCCGATTCTTCAAATGTTTTGTCCCTTGAGTGTACAGGGAAGTACTCATTTCATTGGCATAGGTGTCTGGATTTTTGATCCTGGAAGTTTGCTTCTGATGATGGTTGGTCTTCGACATTGGCTGTTTGCGTTTCACCGAAGTTGGCCTATTGAGATACGTTCTTAGATCAGCAAACTCACCCCCAGGGGTTTCTGTCTGAGACACCAACAATTTTTCCTATCTTGAACGGGAGATCTGAAGAGTTGGGAGATCTTGGAACTCTGCTATCGGAGTAGGCAGAATACCTCTCTGATCAGTACACTTTCATTTGGCAAGGAGAGAAGAAGAATCCTTGTGAGAAAGGGTTCTTGTACTGATTGGTGCCGGAGCACATTTAGATTCATCTTCAACGGTAAAAACCGAGGAAGATTGAGAAAAGACCAAGGGGACTTTTCTTTTATTTTGGAAAGAAGGGTTAGCTAAAGAGCGTTTTCCTCTGTTGTCTTCCAAGTCATGGGACGAGAAAGTTTGAGAAAAGACCAAAGGGCATTTTCCTTTATTCTGGAGAGGAGGAAGAATAGCCAAAAGACTACCTCCAGTAGATTGCGCAGGAGCAACAGGGTGTTGGAGAGGAGCAGAGCTTTTCCCCTTGTTGTGAGAAGAGGAGAGATTAGCCAAAGGGCTATCTCTCTTGGATTGCGTAGACACAGTTTGCGCATGAGTTGATGGCGCACTGGCAGATTGCGCAGTAGGAGTTCTGGCAGAATGTCTTCTGGCCTTAGTCACAGTAGTTTGCACAGTAGGAGCCTTGTTGCCAGAGTGCTTGAGTTGCACTCTGGTTGCTGGATTAGTGGACTGCACAGGCAGAGTGGCAGCCAACTGCGCCAGAGGAACATGAGTCTTGCACTTTGACAGAGCAGCATATGATGTAGTTTGTGCACTGGCAACAGCATATTACGCACGAGTAGTAGAGGCAGATTGTGCAACAGCAGAGACAACAGACTGTGCAACAGTCTTAGCAGCAGAGACTTTAGACTGCACAGCAGTCTTGGTGGCAAAATCAACAGACTGCGCAGCAGTCTTTGGGATCCACACTGGATGTACTTTGCTTGTGGCAGAAGTTGTCGCAGTGCGAGGAGTAGTCCTGGAGTTGATCATGGCTTCGTAGGCCGTCTGGTTGACTTTCACAACCAGCGTCTTCTGCGTCTTTCCGATAGACGCAACGTCACATTGAGTTGTCACTTCCTCGTTGGAAGAAAAAGTCGTCCCCAGTAGAGTCGCCATTTTATTTGCAAAATCAAAAGTTGATCTTTATTTCAACAAACTTTGTAAAGAAGATTACAAGAATTCTGGGAAAGTACAACTATAGGAATCCAATCTAGAAGACGATTGCTTTATCCCTTGGACGATGTGAACTTTGAAGACGGTAGTCTCGGAATTTGAAGGCGATAACCTCGGAAGAATGCAGCAGCACTTGGGCAAGAACTTCTGAACTCTCTGATATTTCTGAACTTTTTATGTCTGATCCCCTGGAATGAAGACTTGAAACTCTATTTGTAGAGTTCTGGAAATAACTAACTTTTAGTTATTTTGAATGGCGCAAGTTGGATTGCGCATGCACTGGATTGCGCAGCATTAGACTGCGCAGGCAGTTGTCTGATCGTGGGCCAATTGTCTTGGACACATGGCATCATTTGATTGAAATACGCATGATCGTGTGCAAACGGTTGCCACGTAGTGAGCAATTGATGGCATGAATGCTACGTGTACATTTGTCAGTTGTCATGATAAAGTGCGCCACATGAATAGCGCTGACTTCGGATTGCGCTGGACTGGACCGCGCTGGGCTGGATTGCGCTGCAGGCAGATTGTGCTGCATGTACAGCTGTCCTCGAGCGCTGTACGGCACAATAAATGAACCGTCTCCTCATTCTTTGTGCTGTCATTTGTCAAAAGATTTGACTGTGTCAGGTAATGATGACATGGCCACGTCAGCTTGCGCACTGGAGAGTGTGCGCAGTCCACTCTGTGCAATCTGGATGATGCGCAATCTGACTTCTGCGCAATTTATTTGAAAGATGTATTTCTTGATTTTCATGACTTTGTTGATGGGTGCAACTTGATTTTTTAGGACCTACAATTGGTAGAGAGTAGGGTATAGTATCTCAAGATACCGTAGAGTATCATGACGATACTTAAGGTAATGTTGAGATGACCAACATGACCATAAGATAGATTAGATGCCCAAGAACCCTAGATTTCTTGGTTGGTAAACCCTAGATAGGATAGTATCTAGCTACCCTAAGAAGCCTAGGCTAGTATCCTGAGATCTAGAGGGGTTTCCTTTGTAATGTGCAAGGTATTGGTATTTACCTTGTGAAGGGTAAATGTAGGTAATGGGATATTGTTAAGATATTGAGTTTGACTTGGATTGACTTCCTGTGACCTTATTTGACCTTGGTTGTCCTAGTGTGACCCAGTTTGGCTCAGTATGACCTAGTATGACCTAGTTTAGCTTGGTGTGACTTAGTTTGACCTAGTTTTGACTTAGACTTGCATATCATGACATTAGCTTTCCTTTCATTATTGAACCATGTTTTGACTTGTAGTATCTCATCTTTAGGTCTGTGATATCTCTGAGCACCTGTTCACCTTATTAGCTCAGGACCACAGGTGAGTACATTCACTGATAGTTTTTATTGTCTTGATATCTGCTATATCCGATTCAGTTGTAGTGTCATACTCGATTTCTAGTCACGATAGTTCACGGACTAGTATATGTTGGATCATGACATGGGGTATTGTTCCTAGATTTTCGTGGTATATTGGTACATTTTTGTCTTATTCTGTGTATTAGTATAGACATCGATTCCTAAGGGGACTTGCTACCCTCTTATGGAATTCCGTGTCATGACGTGTCATGTCCAGATCCATTATACTATTCGGGAATGAGGAATTATTTGGGGTTATGTGATCAAAGCCTCATGCCACTATTTTTTCTTGTGCCACTCTCACCTCACGTAGGGTGCAGCAGATTCCTCCGTGTGCTTGTTATCCAGGTTGGCCGACATGACCCTTTCGTGAGATTTTCGTGTGATTGTCAGGCCAAGTGGATAACCTGTCTTGTAACATACCCAAAGCCGATCACATAACCCTCTAATAATGTAAGTCATATTTTATACTTATTTATCATAGGAGGCTAAGTTCTGTTCGGGAGAAGGGTTACAACCCCGGTCCTTGTTTGGTTTAAGGGTTGTAACTCGGCTTCCGAATAGTTCCCAAGTCATCCTATATATTGTTGTCCTATTCAGTACACACATTCTGTTATATATTTTCTATGGATTTTGCCCTGTATTTTACATATTCTACATGCTCTTATGATATACTTTGATTGGAGGCTAGGTTCTGTTCGGGAGAAGGATTACAACCCCGGTCCTTATTTGGTTTATGGGCTGTAACTCGGCTTTCGAATGGCTCCCAAGTCTTCCCATATCTTTGTCTTGTATTTCATTATACTGTCTCTTATAGAATTTGTCAATTCATATGGAACTGCTGTTAGTGTTTGTAATTGCTCATTTTCCTGACAGGATACCGTTGACATATTACAGATGTTTCTGAGGTAGGCTGTTCGACCTACTATGGGGTCGAGACAGATGGAGACTTAGGCCAGGACTGTGGCCAGATAGTTGAGCCACTAGACTTTATACTTCCAGAGTTGTTAGCTTAGTTAGGCTTGCCTGGACTGCAATCCAGCTTTTGTTTTAGACTGTAGTAGCTTATATTTATATTTTGTGACTCTGTGATGTTGTTTGTTTCTCTCTTGCTGTGTTGGATGTTGAACTCATTTTCTGTTTTCACATCTATCATATTTCCTTTCTGTGCTATCTATCTTAGCTTTGTTCTTGTGATTGAGACTGTATTGCTATGTCACCTCCATTCGGAGTGTATATACTGTACATGTACCTTTTTACTGTTTAGTGTAGTTTTTGTAGACGACCTATACAGCGTTCTACCTTCGATTCTGCGGCGTAGGCTGGACGTAACCACGTGCTCGTGCACTACAAAAATAACCCATTTTAGTGACGTCAAAATACGTCGCTAAATAAGGAAAATCCGTCGCTAAAATAATTTTGCGACGTATTTAGCGACGAAAATAGGGTGTCGCGTATAGGCATGTCGCAGATGGCAATTTCGTCGTAGGACGTCGCTGTTTGCGACGACGTGATCATTGTCGCAAGACGTCGTAAAATTAGCGACGGATTGCAACGTAAGGTTACATTGCCAAAATAGCGACGTAGAGCGACCACGTTGCAACGCCATAAACTTTATGTACGCTGACATGGCATGGCAGCCACGTCAGCATTTTAGCGACGTCTAGCAACGTTACGTCACTAGTTAGCGACGTATAGCGACGTGTCCATTCCGTCGTTGTCCGTCGCGGAACATCGCTATACGTCGCAGATATTATAAATTTTTTCTTTTAAAAATATAATTGGTATTTTTGTTATGCTGTGTGTCTGTGTTTACAGTGTGTGTGAAGTGCAGTATTCGAATCATCAACAGTAATCGAAACTGTCGATGGTTCCGAACACTGTATTTCACATTCAATGTAAACACAGACACACATCATCACAAAAATACACATTATATTTTTTTAAAATTTCGGCAGCACCTCCTTTGTATATCAGATCATCGCTTATAACCCAGCGTAGGTATATTTGTCATCTCCGTCACAGATATCACAAAGTAAATATCACAATAAAAATAGAAGGCAGTGTAAAGTAAATATCACAGACACACATCTCACAAACATCAAATAGAGTCAAATAAAAATGGAAGATAAAAAGTTTCCACCAAGTGTATAAACGAAATTGTACCAATAAACAATTTGCCCATAGGGCCAATACATGTACAAGTCATAAAAAAAATCAATGAAATCACTGCGGACCCCTGCCGCGCAACTGGGATAGAATGTAGTCATACTGCTCCTGGGTGAGCTGTACCGTAGGGGCAGTACAATGTCTGGAGTCGGCGCCGTCGATGGACCGGGAGGACGTATCTGCTCCAGCTCTCGCAGTCGCTCACCATAAACAGCAAGGGTACTCACCACCCTCTCAGTATTCGCCTCAAGCGAAGCCGAAACCTGACTGAGTGAGACAGACATGCTCCTCTGCGATCCCTCCAGCTTGACCTGTCTACGCTCTGTGCGCTGCGTAGACTCGGTGAGCGTGTGCAAGCTGGCAGCTGTAGCCTGATGCAGACTCATCAGCTCCTGTATACTGCGCTCGACCGCATCAAATCGTCCGGTGATGATCGGAGTGTCGGATCGTCGCTCGACCTCATCAGAAATCTGCTGCTGTAACTCGCGACACAGCTCCTCGATCTGACGACGAACATCCTCAGCTCGTGACGACGCCTGCGAAGCCGGAGACTGCGCACTGACAGAGGGGGCCCGGGATGACTCCGAAGCCAAATATGCGCCGTAGGATCCCGTACCGTAGTACGTACCCTTCTGAAGACCGCCAACGACGGTCATCCAGAGCTCGTCCGGCGATGGAGCTGTAGACGGCTGGGAGGAAGTACCAGCCCCTCCCTCTGCTTGCGCACTAGCAGCAGCAGCAGCAGCCGCCTCCTCCTGTAGCCGAACAAACTCGGCCTAGAACATGTTTGCTAACGTGTAAGTGTTTGCTAAAGTCTATATTGATATCTATTTTCCTGTTTCTAAATTATAGTAAATTAATATAAAGAATAGAACGTACATATGCCTGCGTCGCCCTCTCGTCAATGAACTCCCCAGTCCTTCGATGGGTGACCAGAAAGACGGTCACCATGTTCGGGTCCTCACCCTTTTTTACCTGTTAAAATATATTATCTATTATTAGTATTAAACATTCTATCGAACTATATATAAATTAATGTCCGTCATAGAAAATGTACCAGACGACGAAAATGCTCCGTCATCGGAATGGAGCTACCACACCACTTACCGGCGCTCGACCGCGCCACCTTGGCCTTGTCAGACCGCTCCTGGTACTTGGGTTCGCGGAATCTAGCCTTCATCGCAGCCCACTGCTCTGGCGTGATCCAACCATGGATCGGCTGTCCGGAGCGATCACGACACTTCTGGTCGTGGATCGCATCACGGATGAGCTTGGCTGCGACGGCAGAAAATTGGCCCTCGATCCTCGTCGCCCGGTGTGGTGGATAGAAATAGGTCCTCTACAAGAAGTAAAATACAAAAGTTGTATAATATACACAAATGATTATTAAAATTTAAAAATAAACAATTTTTTTACCTTGAAGTGGACGAACCAAAAGGCCTTCCTATCTGTGGGAGCATCTGAGTAGTTAATCCAAGGCCCACCATAGTTCTGCCTCAGAAATACCCCCAGCTGTCTCTGTACTGCAGAAGGCCGATATTTGTACAATAATAATTTTTCATGAATATATATGTACATATAATCATTTGAGAAACATATATTAATTAATTAACTTACTTCATAGGCCCGTCCGTCCAAATCTCCATACGCGTCTCGCCCGGGGGAGCGCATGGAGGGTCGCTCTCACCTCCTGCCTGGACAGGATCAGTCTGATCGCCGTCCTCTATATGCTCGGCGTGGGCTCCCTCCATAGAGCCGTCGACAGGAGGAATGCTGGACGGGGGATCAGGGATGCTGGACGCGGGATCAGGAAGGCTGGACGACGAGGGAGGAGTCACCAACCTGCTGGAACTGCCCTGTTCCGGTAATGGACCGGAAACAGAACGGTACACTGGCGTACTCGAAGATGAGGATGAGGGTACAGAACTGCCCTCTCCATCCCCAGGCCGAGGCTGACGGGACTGCCTAATGTAAAATCCTCCGCATCGTCCTCCTGGTCTAGTCATACCTAATAATAACATATGACAATAAAACAAAAATATATATTTATATGATAGACATCACAGATTTTTGAAAAATATCATAGTCACAGATAAAAGTGTCAATAAAGTATCACTGAAGTGTCACAGATTTATATGATAGAAGTGTCACTAAAGTGTCAAATATGATGATAAAACAAACGTACAGATTTAATCCTCTTCTGAAAATTCATCTAGTTCGTTTAGCTCATCTACTTCTTCTTCTTCTTCTTCTTCTTCTTCCTCCTCTACATCTTCACTTTCATCTGCATCTTCCTCTTCAGATAATTCTACTTCTTCTACACAATTAGATGTGTAATGAGGAACTTTCGTCGTGTTCACTCCTATAATATTTGTTACAAGAGGTAGTTCATCCTGTTGATAAGCTATATCGTCAACCTAAAAGGTATTTCTAGCTTTGGTCTTGCATACTGCCCACCAGTCCGACCTTGTTGTTCCCCGTTTAGGATAACTTGTGAAGTACACGAGCTGAGCCTGACTTGATAGGACAAATGGTTCATAGGCTTGATATCGACGCCGATAGTTTATATCAAAAAGACCGTGCTTGTCTACTTTTCAACCTTGACCTTCAATCGGATCGAACCAATCACACCTGAATAACACAATCTTAGCAGGCTCTATTCCATAACTATATGTCAGCTCCACGATCTCCCGTAGCACGCCATAGAAATCGTTGCCCGCATCAACATCTTTGTAGTTTGAAGATCTGATACACAAACAGCTGTTTTTGGTGGAGTCGAGATCCACAAAGTTGTCTCTGATCGGGCAAGTTGTTGACTTGAACCTAAACCCATTAACACAGTAGCTTGGCCATATTTTTGCAGCATAAATTGGTCCCTTGGCTAGCGTTCTAATAGACTCATTCTCAAGTCCTGCGTATGGACGATCGACCTAAATACCACGAAAGAAGCAATTAAGCTCATTCTCAATCAAGTGCATATACAGAAAGGTAATTACAGAGTTCTGAAGTCTTACATATGCACTCAACCATGATGGAAAATAATGCCTCATTTCTTGTTCTAGTTCTTCTTCTGTTATGTGTGGCCTATCTGACCTCACATCATCATTAAATATGCTGAAAACAACATCGTATAATTAATGTAATAGTATAATAATCAATACTATTAAAATAATGTAGACGTATTATTTACTTACCCCTCCAGTTTCTCTACTTCCTCCTCGTCGTAGTTGAGTAATACATACACCTGAGCAGCCCTTAGCTCATCATCGTTCAGATATCTCTTCTTCATTTTACCCGATGGCTTTCCTAGAGCATTGAATACCTTCAGTATTGTATCATTACTTTCATGATCTCCGTCGTCGTTTCTGGAAGCTCTCGTTCTATTAGTTGCAACATGAGGCTTAAAATACATCGAACAAAAGTTTGTAATCTCCTCGAGAACATAGGTGTAGAAGCATGGAATTTCACAACCAGAAAGCCCATGCGCCAGACACTACATGCGCTAGAACTCAGACGAAGAACTTCACAGCAAAGTCAATAAGTATAGACATTTGAAGAAGGACTTTTCATTATATATAAAAGTCTATTACATGTCTAGAAAAGGTTGTACAAAGGAGAATTTCTACAAAGGAAAGATCCTAAGTCTACAGCCAGCGGCCACCATGCACCTCTAGTTAGGCGCAGCAGTCATCATGCGCTGCCAGTCACCATGCGTTGTCAGTCAAGCGCAGCAGACATCATGCGCCTCCAACCAGGCGCATCCCACCATATCTTCAGCAGCTCAGTCATGTGCATCCAGCTCAGTTGTGTGCATCCCTTCAGCAGCTCAGTTGTGTGCATCCCTTCAGCAGCCCAGCTATGTGCATCCCTTCAGCTAAATTCTTCCAGCCAGGCTCACCTGGCCGAGCAGAGCCCAGTTATGTGCCGCTCTTCCAGCCAGGCTCACCTGATAAGTGCTTCGCCAAGCAAAGCATTTAACCCTCTGGCTGGAACCAAGGAAGAGAAGAGCACCGTAAATGCTGTGGCCAGGGAAGGCTTCGAAAGAGCCTCCAAAGCCGAAGGAAGACCGTGATCGAAACCGCAGCTAAAGGAGCAGCTTTCAACACGATCAAAGTGGGGAAACCCCACTTTGAAGGAAGAGAGAGCCTAGCACCGCCATTCCGATTTACGGCTCTTCCGGAATAACGGAGACAAGGCCCGAGCATCCCTATCTTTGGATGCAACAGGCACCTTCCGCCTGCCTCGGAAGCCCTCGACTCCGTCTTTTGGATGTAACAGTCACCTTCAAGAGCATCGAAGACAACACAGCGTCTCATCTTCACCCTCGGGAGCACTTCGTCAATAGAATGCACCCGCATATTCAAGTTCATGTTGGAAGAACGTGAGGGAATGAGAAGCAAATCTTCTCTCCATGCCACTATTTATAGGCCGGGCAGATCAAACCCACGCGCCAAGTGGATGGCCCTCCGAATTCCGTGCAATGAATTTACATTAAATGGATGAACCGGACGCCTCGAATTCAGCCAAACGGCTATTTATGGCACTCGAAGAGCGAGACAGCCGCATCATTAAAAGACATGTCCGATGCGCCAGCCAGACAGCGCATCACACGGACGCGCCCTTCGGCATCAGGCGCATCACACAGACGCGCCCTACAGTACTCGGCGTATTACAGAGGGTACGCCCTCACACATCTCCATACCGAGTGGAACGCCAACCGACGCGCCCACTCAGCTGTCCATTGAACGTCACCAACATTAAATGCTGAACTGACAGAGTTGGCAGCACGCCTCCCAAAGTCTTAACAGTTGACAGCTTTATTCAGAAAATGAAGCGTCGGCAACGTCAGCATCATCATGACTTTATTTCGACGGCTACTGCCACGTGGCCACTCCACCATCAGCATGCGCCTCTACGGCCATGCGTCCAAATCAGCATACGCCTCAAAAGCCATGCGCCTCAGACTGCTCTCTGATCCCGAAAGACAGAAAGAAAGTCGCCTGCATGCGCCTCAAAAGCCATGCGCCCCAAATGGTTTGTAACTCCTAAAGGTTATGAGCCACAGCCTCCTCCTGCGCCCAATCCAAGGTGCAGCTCACCAGATCACTTCTCTCCACCAAATCCGAGATCTTCGAACCATGAGTCGACGACACGTGTCTTTTGACTCAACTCATCCAAGATTTCATTAACGGAAAGATCTTCTCTCTGCTACTTGCCGGCTCACAACAGCAGTATGAAGAGTTCTCCCCCTCGATCAGGGCGCAGCATCCGTGTGCCTCCATCAGCAACCTCCACGTGGCGTCCCCATATCGGCGCATCCTGCATGCGCGCATGAGCAGCCAGCCTACAAAACTATAAATAGAAGGATTATCTCCTTCACACACACACAGAGACTCAGAACACACAAGACTCAAAAAAAATCCACAACAGAGAATCACCGAGAGGCAGTTCTAGACACTCAACGTCTTCCTCCTATCAGCAAGCTCCAGCACCCAGAGCAATCAACACCTTCAGAGAACCGATAACCGTCGTCAGCCGGTCAACGGAGTCAACGCATTACCACTCGCTCCATTGGCACTAAGGACCCAGCTTAAACAAAAGTGTACTCCTAGGACTACATCTAAGTCCTATATTGTATCACTGTTCTGTTTGTATTAAGATTTCAATCAAAACAATTTTAATGGCAAACAAGCTGGCGACTCTGCTGGGGACTTCTTTCTCCTCTACCGAGAAGGTTGTGTCACAGGCCGACGACGTGAAGGTGGGCTCCTCCCACAAGACGCTGGTAGTGTGCCTCAATCAACAGGCGTACGGGGAGTTCATTTCTGAAGGAAGTGCGAGTCCTTCGAAGCGGCTGTCGAAGCCGAAGAAGACCCGCGCAGTCTGGGTGCGCAAAGTCGACGCCTCGGGCACCACCGTTGAAGGGGATGCGCCCGTCCAGCCTTCCCTTCCTGCTGACGTCCTCAGCAGTCAAGGTGCGCTCGCTGATGTAGCGCATCTCTCGGGGAAGCGTGCGGCTGACCACGTTCCCCAGCCATCTTCCTCTCAGGCGAGGAAGATACGTCGACGGAGCAGGGACGCAGCCAATGCCCCGTGCATTACTTCTGATGCGCCACAAAGAGCCTCTGTCTTTGACAGACTCACTCGCTGTAATGGCAAGGAGAATTTGGATGCTGAGTACTATGTGTCACGACCCGCACCCGGTTTTCGGATACGAGACGTGTCCAAGCCAGCCTATGCCGCAGAGTCGGCGGTAGAACGCTGTCAAGCCCGCAAGAAATAAATGCTCAAATATCACATTGCTGCTCATTCACATTTCTAAATTTATTACAACAGTTACAACATTTATATTTAAAGGAAAAATACAAAGTTTTACAATTAATGAAATGATACAATGGCTATCTATTTCTAGGTTGTCTTCAGCATACCCAAGTTCTCCCAGTGCTAAGAGTGATCGCGGCTAACCTGAAAAATATTGGTTATCCAGTCAGGATTGGAACAAGCACACAAACCGATGGCAGTGCAAAACATAATAGAATTATCAAGACATGAAAATAGCATATGAGAAATGAAAACTGTAAGATAAAGTGATGTCATAGCACGATAGAGAAATAAACAAGGAAAAGCTAATAAAAGACATCTATCTAAGTGGTATAAAATATCCTTTCGCCATGTGGACGGCTAGGGGGTAAAATCCGGCATACTGCACGTGTCGTGTGCAGCAGCTATTGTTCAAGAATAGACTCATAGGATATTTCTGGGTAGTCCACATGTATACTAAGATATTTCCCCTCCCGACAACTCCGTGTGACGAGCGTGTCAACAAGCAGCAAGATATATGTAAAGACATGAAATGAAAAGACTACTATGAATCGGAAAGCAATCAGAAAGTGCACTTGCCTGAGGTCCTTAGCTGGAGAAACCAATACTGTACCACACAATGAGCCACAAACAATCAACACATGTAGAAGTCTCCGGATGCTGAAATAAATAGTACCAACGTTCTCAGAATAGTCAAATTAGCTAGGATTGCCTGTTCTTAAGTCCAATTCGGGACACAGGGGCAAAACGGTAATTTCGAGCAAAAACGATGTCCGCCGTTGGACCCGCTTTGCACCGAAAAGCGTGCCAGAGTCAACGGTCTCTAAAGTCATCAAACTACATGTCTACGGATCCAGTTTTCCGATACGAACCCAATCGTATGTCCAGAGTTGGATTCCGGCGGGTCGTGCACAAAATCGCCCGTTGAGCGGGACCGTGGGGCCCGCAAAACGACGTCGATTTCAACTGTCTCAGAATCGGACCAAACTTGGCATACAGGACCAGAAAAATGATACGGTCCTGTTGGCGTAAGTTTCGTCTCGATCTGACGAGCGTGCACAAAGTTATGACTGAATTTGCATTGGACGGATACGGGGCGATTTCGACGGATACGCGTCGAATTCGTCGCACACACGCGACCAATTTGAATTCCGTCAAAGCCTACACGACCACGAAGCTGTTACCCAGCTTTCGATCCTTCGGTGCACGACCACGTCGTCCCGATTGGCGTGACGCACGTCGTGTGGAACAAATTTAATATTTTGAAAACAGATTTTTGGGAAACTTTGGAATTCGATTTCTCGACGCTCAGTCGATGATTTCGAATTCCGCAAGAAGGGTGATGAAGACTTATATGTTGTCTAAAAGTCTCTTTAAAAAGTTTTTCTAGTATTAGACTGGGTTGATCGGGAACTATCTCGAAACATGAGGGTTTCGACTAGAAAACTGTTCTGATTTTTGAATGGTTTTTCGTCAACTTTGATTCGACATATCTTTTGATATGATGAACGAAATCGTGATCTACAAAGGGTAGGCTGTTCGTGTTCATGTTGTCTTCGCAACGAATCAATCGGATCGCGAAACGATGAAACGAGGAGAGAGGAAAGTACCTACGAAGTGGGGGATTCGCAAACACTGCTGCTGTCCTTCTCGCGCACGCGCGTATCCGCGCGCCCTCTGGCCTGGCCGTGGCTCCGGCGTCCTGTGCGGTGGCCAAGGGTGGTGCGCACGCGTGTGGGAGAAGGAGGTACGGGTGTGGGAGAAGTTAGGTTTTAGGGTTTGATGGGTTTTCGTTTCTCGCTCTCCCGTTCTCCCTATATATGACTAACAATCTACTGTACGCGGGGGGGTTCCTATTCGCTCGGGCTGGCCTGTGGGGGAGTAAGAATGGCCCGCACTGTTGCTACTATTGCTTCTAATGTTCATAAGCCAAGTGGTTGGGCTTTAGGGGGATTACGATTGGCTCGGGATTGCTTATTTGCTGCTGTTGTTGGGAATAACCTCTATTGCTCGGTTCTGAACCCGAATGGGGGTTCTCGGGTCTGTTGGGCTCGGGAAAGTGGGCCCATGGCTGGGTTTCCCTTCTTTCTATTTCTATCTCTTTTTATTACTCTATTAGAAATAGCTAAATTATGTATATATATATTTATACATACAAACCATACACCATACATATATTTATATATATTCACATATACATCTATTTATACAATATATTCTCATATACGCGTGTATATACACGTATACATTATATACATTTACAATATATACATATACATATTCACCTATACGCATATATATATACAATATACATTTATATATATAAATAACTATACATTTAATATACTTTTATATACATAAATACTTATACACTTATTATACGTATATTTATATTTACACAATCATACACCTATGATAATAATACTATTTATTAATCACCACAAAATAATAACTAATTAATTATTTCTAAAATATAGATTTCACCATTTAAATCAATTAAATAATAAATAAAATATTTCACAAATTTCGGGAAGGGGAGCTACAAATCTACCCACCTTAAAAATAATTTCGTCCTCGAAATTCTAACTCGTAACATCCCCAAAATCCAAAATAAATAAATAAATCCACTATTATCACAATCTTCTCGAATTTAATTCCTCACAATATTTTATAACCCTTTCTAGCCATTTTATAACTCTGAACACTTGAGGACTGCTACCCACCTTTGGTCACACTATTCCATCGGATCTCATGTCGCCAAAATTTTATAATCTTCAACTAATTGCGAAAATTTCTACCAATACATATCTACCGCATATGGCACCTATAACCTCTCCTATCTATCAGACAGTCCAAAATTTTAACAAGCAAGTTTACACAAGTAGCTATGAATATTGACAAACTCTAGTAAGCATGACTATTCGTCACTCTGAAATTGGAAGGTCATGCAAATAAATAATCAAGAATAATTATAAGATTTCAAGAGCGGTAGAAAGTATCCAATGATACCGATATAAAGGATATTTATGAACCTATAGTCTTATTCACTATATTGGGCTACTCTAGTCTAGTCATTGACTAATTTTAAGAATCATTCGTTCTTTAGGAGAGCTTGCAATCTGGAATACAAAAGTTCCAATCTTGAAATTCTAAACAGGGTTCCAAAAATGGAATGGAGTTTGAGAAAACTAGATTGTGATCCTACTGGGTTCTCTATTTAGATATCAGTCGTTGGTTGGATGAACTTGCATTTCAATCTATATTGACGGGACAAGATTCCAATGATAAAACTATTCCTACTAGATTAGGGTAACCTAGAATAGGACTCCACCCGAGGGGTTGAGCTAGTTGGCAGTCGGGTTGGTTGGCTAGGTCTTCTCAAGCTCAAAAGGTGCCTTCCGTGACTTTTGTGTTTAAGTAGCACATGGGGCCTCAATTGGGTGGCACACTAGTGGCATGCGCGTAGTGGGCTTCGAGTAGATCACAACCATATTTTGGGTCACAGGAATTGAGTCGAAGTTGAGGCTTTGGTGGAAGTTGGAAAGTGTATCGGTACTATGGTAAAAGTTATAACTAGTCCTTTTAACCTGAAAATCGTATCCCAAAAATAGAGTACAAGGGGACGGATTTGAGTGGGACATGATATACCTGGATGAAGGTGGACTCGTCTAGGTCTTACAAGTGAAATTGGTTGGGAGATAACAGCTGGTCTCATGCTCCGAATATTAATGGCATGGCCGGGGACACAAAATGATCTAAGTGAAAAGTGGGAGTCCAAGGGCACTAATTATCATTCTAATGAAAAACTATTCTAATCAATCAGTAGTCTTCGTATATCACAAAATTTTAGAAGTCTTACAGTCTACCCACCTTAGAGGCTAGGATAGGGTGGCAAGGTTCCTGTCACATGGCTGGCCGATGGTAGCTACACGGGTGTATACCACTTTGTATCTATCTATCTATCTATCTATCAATTGCGAGCTTTCGTCTTTCCAATTCAGTGAAAGACAAAACAAATAAGGAGTTCAAGAGAGGGGTCACCGAGTACGATTACGTGATTCAAAGGCGAAGGTATTATTTCAAGAGGGATTGTCAAAGTAGTCGCGGGTGAGATCCTAGATACATCTATACCTCATTCCACGTAGAGTAATTAAATAAAAGCGAACCAAATGCATCATGGTTGATCAGACCGTAATACAATGATTCTGATTAGACAATATGTTAGCTAGACATATGTCTTAGATCAAGCTCGATAAAACAGTAAGCTTGCAAAACTAGGCTGTAATAGCAGCGTTGGTCAAGATAGTCAAAATATAAGTAGGCAAGATTTTTGGAAAGGGGACAAAAGTTTGAATTTGAGAGAATCAAAACCTTACCCGGTGTTATTGCCTATACAGTCAACCTATTATCTTCTATCCATAAGGCCTTGGTCGACTAATGGGTTATGGAATTCTAATTCCTATAGTCTGGATGAACCTGTTATTGTCAGTCAATTACCTTGTTAATAAAACACAAGGACCACGGGTTGGGAGACATGCTACTCGACTTACAGAACTTACACTAGTATTGATTTCGGATCTTAGGGTCATACAGGGCAGTCTCTATTCTCTATAATATCCTAAACTTATAATCACATCTGAAATCGTTTCACCGAGAATTATGCCTTGCCCGTATACTCTGGCTACGGCAAACCCTTGGTTCCGTGATTCAGGGATGATAAGCTATCATGTACTCTACTTTATATTTGTCACAAGGGTATCTAAGATCTAAAGAAGTCAACGAGAACCTAGTTTCTGGAATGTTCCATAGACTATGATTCTTCGAAACGATTTCAATTCTATGGGTTGTGTCTCGCCAGTGCGCTGTTGGCTGGCCATTGCAGTCGTAAAGTTTATTCTAACTATTTTCCTGAGACTTCAAGGATACCTAAGGGTCCAATCTATTTGACTAGGATAGATAGTGTAACATCTGCTTATAATTCTCATTCCTTAAGGTAAAAGGCTGGTCGAAAAGAAAGGTCTGAAGACAAATAAAATAATAACATCCTAATCTTGATTTCATAAATATTTCAAATGGTTGAGGGGAAAATCTCAAATAAATCTACTTCGAGATTCGTATATGATTAGCAGGATTAGAAATTATAAACCAGTTCCTTACGACAAAATAGAATTTAAATAGGCAGTTCTAACTTATGCTATAAAATTTACATCTAATAAAGCAAAAAAAAGTTAAACATTTCATCAAGATCAAAGCCATAATTCTAGATAAGCCTAACTAATCAAGTGAATGACAGACTATCATTGAAGCATATCATCGTAACAAAAGCAATTATGTATCTAGCAAGCTATCCAAAATCAATAATTCCTTATCTAAATTGCATGGCCTGCCTGGCAACCTTAACTACCCAACGGTCAATTTGAACAAGGGACTCCTAGTCCTAGTTATTCTCCTAAATTATTTTAATCCTATTTGTGAATGAGCATTTCTTGAGGGCAGGCTCGCAATAGTACGACTAACGTACCATCACGAGTTTGCATGCTTTGCGAAAACTGACCTGCATGGGCCACCACAAAAACTTGTCACGACCCGCACCCGGTTTTCGGATACGAGACGTGTCCAAGCCAGCCTACGCCGCAGAGTCGGCAGTAGAACGCTGTCAAGCCCGCAAGAAATAAATGCTCAAATATCACATTGCTGCTCATTCACATTTCTAAATTTATTACAACAGTTACAACATTTATATTTAAAGGAAAAATACAAAGTTTTACAATTAATGAAATGATACAATGGCTATCTATTTCTAGGTTGTCTTCAGCATACCCAAGTTCTCCCAGTGCTAAGAGTGATCGCGGCTAACCTGAAAAATGTTGGTTATCCAGTCAGGATTGGAACAAGCACACAAACCGACGGCAGTGCAAAACACAATAGAATTATCAAGACATGAAAATAGCGTATGAGAAATAAAAACTGTAAGATAAAGTGATGTCATAGCATGATAGAGAAATAAACAAAGAAAAGCTAATAAAAGACATCTATCTAAGTGGTGTGAAATATCCTTTCGCCATGTGGACGGCTAGGGGGTAAAATCCGGCATACTGCACGTGTCGTGTGCAGCAGCTATTGTTCAAGAATAGACTCATGGGATATTTCTGGGTAGTCCACATGTATACTAAGATATTTCCCCTTCCGACAACTCCGTGTGACGAGCGCGTCAACAAGCAACAAGATATATGTAAAGACATGAAATGAAAAGACTACTATGAATCGGAAAGCAATCAGAAAGTGAACTTGCCTGAGGTCCTTAGCTGGAGAAACCAATACTGTACCACACAATAAGCCACAAACAATCAACACATGTAGAAGTCTCCGGATGCTAAAATAAATAGCACCAACGTTCTCAGAATAGTCAAATTAGCTAGGATTGCCTGTCCTTAAGTCCAATTCTGGACACAGGGGCAAAACGGTAATTTTGAGCAAAAATGATGTCCGCCGTTGGACCCGCTTTGCACCGAAAAGCGTGCCAGAGTCAACGGTCTCTAAAGTCATCAAACTACATGTCTACGGATCCAGTTTTCCGATACGAACCCAACCGTATGTCCAGAGTTGGATTCCGGCGGGTCGTGCACAAAATCGCCCGTTGAGCGGGACCGTGGGGCCCGCAAAACGACGTCGATTTCAACTGTCTCAGAATCGGACCAAACTTGGCATACAGGACCAGAAAAATGATACGGTCCTGTTGGCGCAAGTTTCGTCTCGATCTGACGAGCGTGCACAAAGTTATGACTGAATTTGCATTGGACGGATACGGGGCGATTTCGACGGATACGCGTCGAATTCGTCGCACACACGCGACCAATTTGAATTCCGTCAAAGCCTACACGACCACGAAGCTGTTACCCAGCTTTCGATCCTTCGGTGCACGACCACGTCGTCCCGATTGGCGTGACGTACGTCGTGTGGAACAAATTCAATATTTTGAAAACAGATTTTTGGGAAACTTTGGAATTCGATTTCTCGACGCTTAGTCGATGATTTCGAATTCCGCAAGAAGGATGATGAAGACTTATATGTTGTCTAAAAGTCTCTTTAAAAAGTTTTTCTAGTATTAGACTGGGTTGATCGGGAACTATCTCGAAACATGAGGGTTTCGACTAGAAAACTGTTCTGATTTTTGAATGGTTTTTCGTCAACTTTGATTCGACATATCTTTTGATATGATGAACAAAATCATAATCTACAAAGGGTAGGCTGTTCGTGTTCATGTTGTCTTCGCAACGAATCAATCGGATCGCAAAACGATGAAACGAGGAGAGAGGAAAGTACCTGCGAAGTGGGGGATTCGCAAACACTGCTGCTGCTGTCCTTCTCGCGCACGCGCGTATCCGCGCGCCCTCTGGCCTGGCCGTGGCTCCGGCGTCCTGTGCGGCGGCCAAGGGTGGCGCACACGCGTGTGGGAGAAGGAGGCGCGGGTGTGGGAGAAGTTAGGTTTTAGGGTTTGATGGGTTTTTGTTTCTCGCTCTCCCGTTCTCCCTATATATGACTAACAATCTACTGTACGCGGGGGGGTTCCTATTCGCTCGGGCTGGCCTGTGGGGGAGTAAGAATGGCCCGCACTGTTGCTACTATTGCTTCTAATGTTCATAAGCCAAGTGATTGGGCTTTAGGGGGATTACGATTGGCTCGGGATTGCTTATTTGCTGTTGTTGTTGGGAATAACCTCTATTGCTCGGTTCTGAACCCGAATGGGGGTTCTCGGGTCTGTTGGGCTCGGGAAAGTGGGCCCATGGCTGGGTTTCCCTTCTTTCTATTTCTATCTCTTTTTATTACTCTATTAGCAATAGCTAAATTATGTATATATATATATTTATACATACAAACCATACACCATACATATATTTATATATATTCACATATACATCTATTTATATAATATATTCTCATATACGCGTGTATATACACGTATACATTATATACATTTACAATATATACATATACATATTCACCTATACGCATATATATACAATATACATTTATATATATAAATTACTATACATTTAATATACTTTTATATACATAAATACTTATACACTTATTATACGTATATTTATATTTACACAATCATACACCTATGATAATAATACTATTTATTAATCACCACAAAATAATAACTAATTAATTATTTCTAAAATATAGATTTCACCATTTAAATCAATTAAATAATAAATAAAATATTTCACAAATTTCGGGAAGGGGAGCTACACTATGCGCCCCAGCGGGCCGGTACGAAGAAATCCAAGGCGGCACGGGCCATGCGCCACAAACGTGCTATGCCAGCAGCCGGCCAGAGGCACGCGTTTACGATCACGCGCGCTGCCGATGGCAAGCTGTACAAGGTTGACTCAAGTGCTTCTGCACCGACAACGAGTCGACCTTCAAAGTCCTCATCTCGCTTGGGCGCATTCACTGCGTGCACAACCAAGCCGAGAAAGGCAAACTCAGTGGTCTTGAACTCCCGCGCCTCCTCTGGTTGTGCGTTTGAGGTCCGTTCAAGTCACTTCAAATGCTGTGGTTCCCCCACTACTGATCGTGATGCCTGCTTGGTATTAGATCAGGGGGCGCAGCACTCACCCGACCACCCCGGCGCTTGGCCCTGCCTTGCGCCTGAGAGGGGTGTGAGGGTAGCACTCTCCTCCAACGACCTGCGCAACGTGATCACTCACAAGCGCCGGTCAGCAGAGTTGACCAACAAGCACGATGCGCCTCTCACGGGGCACACTTGTGCAGTGGTCACCATCAACTGCTGTTGCAAGACGGCAGTACCGCCAAAGCAGTCGGTCTTCCAACGGCTACAATCATCGACACCCCTCCGACATCGCCTTGGGACGAAGGTGTCTGCAGAAGAGGAGCTAAAGGTTGCTTCATGCAACGTGATCTCCAACTCCTCATCTGTCCGGAAGACGACTGCCAATTCCTCGTCCTCATCCAAAAGCCAGCCGAGGAAAACCAAGGCAGCTGTCTCGACCTCTTGAGTGTTCGAAGGCACTCGGTCGAGGAAGAAGTTCTTGGAGGCAGCTGGGGGTAGCCAGACCCTTGTCGAGCCTCCTTCCGAAGACGAAGATGTCCAAAGCACAGCTGCGGCGGATCTTCATCAAGGCGAAGATGGCCTCCGTGAAGCCCCTCAAAATGACGATGTCCTCCAGGACACCGCCGGGGGTAGTGCTGGAAACGAAAAGGCCCTTCAAGACAGAGCTGAGGGCAGTCAGGCCCTTGCAGATGCGCCTGTCGAAGACGAACTCCAGAATGTGGCTGGGGGTGGCCAAACACCAGGAGAAGTGACTCCCCCACATGAGAGCGAGGCTGAGAGCGAAGCCTCAACTAATCCATCCACTTCCGGCCGTGTCATGACAGTATACATGACCGGGGGTGATCTTGAGACTGATGCGCCGCCACAGGACATTATCCAGCGCATAGACTCGCTAGAGGGAGGACTCAAAACCCTCTCTGCCTCAATGCAAGCACTGACTCAAGCAGTGTTTGAGATACGGTCGGCCTTGATCAGGACACCTTCAAATGGTCCCGTCCCAGGAGCCAATGGAGAGTCGAGTGTGCCCCTCCAACGGACACCCTCAGACACAGAAGCACCCCGGACGTCGGAGCCCTCAAACGCTCCACTCCAGGTGGTACCTCCTTCCCCGACTCCTAGCTCCACGGAGGACGTGGTCGAAATGATCAAAGATCTGCGGGAGCGCTTCGAGTCCAAGAATAGGCAGGAGGAGCGCCAGAGGATGGGCATTCCCCAGCCTTATCCCCTTGAGTGGAACAAGGTGGTTTATTCCCCAAAGTATAAACCACAAACACTCACGCCGTATGACGGGAAGGACTCTCCACGACGGTACCTGACGTACTTCCAGTCGCAGACAGGGCATCTTCCGAAGGAGGACGCGCTCCTCACCAGCCTCTTTGTTGGGGCCCTGAAAGGGGTGGCGTATGACTGGTACTGCAGCCTCCCCGATAATTCCATATCGTCCTTCGACGACCTGACACGCCTCTTCCTCGACCGCTTCTACGACGGTGGGAAGGACATGACGATGGCGTCTCTCATTGAGATACGCCAGAAGGACTAGGAAACGGTTCGAACATTCATCGAACGCTTCCGTCAGGCCTGCTTCAGGCTACCTCCAGGCATGCCAGAGCATGCGCTTCTCTCCGCTTGCAGTATGAACATGCTGCCTGCAGTAAAGCTTTGGCTTAACTCTACTCCCCCTCCCGACTGGAGCTCCCTAATCATCGAAGCTGAAGCTGCAGAGAAGAAGGCGGCCAATGCACGTCTTCTGGGTGTTAGCTTCCCCGCCTTTGACGATAAGGGGAAAAAGTCCGCAATCAACAACTCCGGACGAGAAACAAAGGGGAAACATGCATTGATTGTTAATGCCTCGAAAGGCGCATCTGCGCCTACTCAAAAGCCTCCACTGGCACCGAGACCCAAGGAGGTTTATTCATTCAATGATGACGACACCCTGCAACTCTTTGAGATACTGAAGCAGGGTGACAAGATCAAGCTTCCGGACCCGAAGCGGCCCGATGAAGTCGGGAAAGTGGACAACCCGAGGTACTGTCACTACCATCGGTTTGTCGGACACCCGACTAAGGACTGCTACGTCCTCAAAAATTACATCCAGCGCATGATCAATGCGGATGTAATCTCCGTCGACTACGAAGAGAAGACGGTGTCAGCTAATGTGGTGTCACTTCAGTTCGGCACCTTGCCGCCGACTACCACACAAGATGGCGTCGTCCCCATCCCTAAGGCGACAATGGAGGTGGTGAACTTGCCACCCACCCGTGACAATGTGAGTGGACTTGTCCCACTCACCACATCTCGAGGAGAGGTCCTCTGGGTTCACCCCGACCTCGTCTCCGAGGTAACTCAACCGGAGGTACGCCCTACCTCCAAAGCAAAAGGCAGGAAGATCAAGTCTTGCCGCACGGTCTCTTCTTCAACGGAAGAGGCGCTTCCTGTGCAGACGCGTGCACAACAGAACTCCCAGCCCGGTGAAGCTGCCGTCGAAGTGGTGCCTCCTGGCACCATCCCTGAGGAGGGTCCATCCAAGCCCTGAGCAGCCAATAAACAAAAGCAAGTGGAGGCCCGTTTCGACAGACCTCTGCGGAAAGAAAATGCTTCGGGGCTAGCCAAGCCCCACAATTTTGACATTCTGGCGCAACTGGCCAGTACTCCTGCACGCTTGTCTTTGTTCGAGCTCCTGCGTCTCTCCAAGGACTCCCGAGAAGCTCTCTGCGAAGCTCTGAAGGATGCCGAATCCTTTCTCAGTCAAATCAAGCAGCCTGAAGACCTCCCAACTACTTGTGCACACTGTCATTGTGCGGATGAAGTTATCCCAAACATAACTTTCACCCAACAAGACATGCTGCTCAAGCATCACCGACGTAACCGACCGTTGTATTACACAGGGTACATCGGTTCGGTAAAGGTGAGCAGGATTCAGATCGATCCGGGGTCTTCCCTAAGCATCATCCAAAAGGCGCTGCTATCAAAGCTGGGGATCCCAATGTACCGGCTGGCGCCCTCCAATACGACCATCAGTGGCTTCTACGTTAGCAAGAGCGAGCCACTGGGCAAGATCCGGCTGAAGTGTCACATCGGCAGCCTCAAAACTGAGGTGACTTGTTATGTGGTGGATGCCGAGGTCAACTACAACATCTTACTCGGACGACCATGGTTACATGAGTACATGGTGGTGCCCTCCACGCTCCACCAATGCATGAAATATGTATCCACCAACGGCGTCATCCGGACGGAGTTTGCAGATATCGATCCCTTCAAAGGGATTGAGGCCTACTTCACCGATTCCGACTTGTACAAGCCACTTGACGAGGAGGAAGCCAACGACGCCGATGATGAAGCAGAGACGGCAACAGAGCCGGACTTGGAGCCCGAAATGACTCTCGACGCCCCCTTGAAAATCCGATTGAAGGGCAAACCTTCCCAGAAGGCGCCTCCAATGAGCATCAAGCTATCAGGGAAAGCACCGACTCACGAAGCTCCCCTGAAGATACGCCTCAAGGGAAAGCCACCTCAAACAGCGGCTCCCCTGGTGGGAAAATTACAAGGAAAGGTGCCACTCATCGGAGGCGCAACCGAGGCACCTCTCAAGGTGCGTCTTAAAGGCAAGCCGCCGCAGTCATCCAAGATGTCGGAGAGGGCTCACATAACCCTCTCAGACCCCAAAGTCAGAGCGGTGGAGGACTCTCCTGATCCGGCCCCAGTACTTACAGATGAGGAGCTTGGCGAATATATCTCTGCTGATGTAGACGCACCCTCCTTCGACAATGTAATCCCACGGGATAAAATCTCGTACTTTATCAATAATAGAGTGTCTTTCAATTATTCTTGTCTTCCACACTGGAATGCCATGTATACATTAGACAACGCTCTACGGTCGTTGCAAACACAAGTAACGACCGTCTACCATAATCAAATAGTCCCGTCTCAAGGAGTCTTCATAGTCCCTCCACGGAGCCGAGACCAAGGCACCATCATCTCGGGCAAAATCGAGCGTCGTCGGGACCTCCCGTCAATCGAGCCCGAACCTGATACCGGCAGAGTACAAGTCTATCGGTACACAGATGCGGCTAAGCACATCATCCAAAAGATGGGCTACGACCTGAAAAGCAACAAAGGCTTAAACTACGGCAAGGGTCGGCATCTCCCTGTCCGGCTTTCGATGCCCAATGGAAAGCCACAGGATTACTATAATCGGACTCGACGGGGGTTAGGCTATGTCACGCCGCCATCAACTCCAGAGAGTTCAGACGCAGAAGACATAGAACATTCCCACTCGTTTGAAGCATCGACGTGGGATTCCGATACCAGTATCGGATCAGTCTTCAGGAAAGTACTGTCAGCTAACATGACATCGGCGCAACCTCAGAAAGATGAAGGCGAAGACCAATCGCCGGAACCCTTCGAAGAGGAACCCTGGGCTCAGCGCCTAGGAGAACAATGGGAGTCTCGTTTTGAGTTACGAGAACCTCCCACCGAAGACGAAGTCGAGCAGATCGACCTCGGGGATGGGTCTTCTTCTAAACCCATCTTCATCAGCAAAAGCTTAGAAGGAGAAGACCGAGAATCTTTAGTCCAACTGGCTAAAGAGTATATTGACGTCTTTGCCTGGAGCTACGAAGACATGCCGGGTCTCGATCCACAGATCGCGATGCATAGGTTGAACATCTTACCAGATGCCAAACCTATCAAACAACAACAGCGACGCTTCCGCCCGGACATCATGAATGCCATCGATCAGGAGGTGGACAAGCTCTTGACCAGTGGCTTCATCCGTGAGGAACAACACCCGGACTGGGTAGCCAACGTCGTCCCTGTCACCAAGAAGAATGGGAAGATACGAGTCTGTATCGACTTCAGGGATCTCAACTCTGCTTGCCCGAAGGATGAATTCCCGCTCCCAATCACCGATGTAATGATCGACAACACATGTGGCTTTGAACGCATGTCCTTCATGGACGGGTATTCAGGCTACAATCAAATCAAGATGTTCCCCGATGACGCAAAACACACGTCATTCAGGACTCCGAAAGGTGTTTTCTGCTACACAGTAATGCCCTTCGGCTTGAAGAATGTCGGTGTAACATACCAACGAGCGATGAGTACTATCTTCCATCAACATCTTCGCAAGACAGTTGAGTGCTATGTTGACGACATTGCAGTCAAGAGCCGCCTCAAAAGAGATCACCTACAGGACCTGAGGACGGTCTTTGATCTCATGCGGGCACATCAACTCAAAATAAACCCCGCTAAATCCTTCCTGGGGGTTTCTAGCGGCAAATTCTTGGGCTTTGTCATCACGACAAAAGGCATTCATGTCGATCCCGAGAAGACTAAAGCCATCCTCAACATGGACCCTCCGAAGAACCTTCGAGAACTTCGGGGCTTACAGGGACGTCTGGCATACATCCGGAGGTTCATAGCAAACCTCTCCGGTAAATGTCAACCCTTTACTCAGCTCATGAAGAAGGGAGTCTCTTACGTCTGGACAGAGGAGTGCCAAAAGGCTTTCGACGACATCAAGGCTTACTTGACAAGCCCGCCAGTCCTAGTGGCACCTGTCGCCGGCAAACCATTCCTCCTCTACGTCCGTGCCATAGATCATTCCCTCGGCGCTTTACTGGCTCAAAACAGCGATGCAGGCTACGAACAAGCAATCTACTACCTCAGTCGAACACTCATCGGGGCCGAACACCGGTACAACCCCGTTGAAAAGGAGTGCTTGGCTTTGGTGTTTGCCATTCAGAAGACTCGTCATTACGTCTCGGGCCAGACAATTCACGTCATCTCCCGAG
Source organism: Iris pallida (assembly GCA_029216955.1). Classification (NCBI taxonomy): domain Eukaryota; kingdom Viridiplantae; phylum Streptophyta; class Magnoliopsida; order Asparagales; family Iridaceae; genus Iris; species Iris pallida. The sequence goes on along the minus strand of JANAVB010044219.1, from coordinate 6,871,454 downwards.
TCAATCCACTCAGAGTTCTCATGACGAAGCCAGGGTCATTAAACTCCCGGCTGGCTACATGGGCGATCCTACTAACACCATACAACATGGTGTTTGTCCCGCAGAAGGCGGTCAAGGGTCAGGCTCTGGCTGACTTTTTAGCTGCACACCCCATCCCAGAATCTTCAAAACTCTATGAAGACATCCCGGATGAAGTCCAAGAATCAAACGTCACTGAAGGAAGCCCCGTTTGGCGGATGTTCTTCGATGGCGCTTCAAGAACGGGCCCCAACGGCCAAATCATCGCAGGAGTGGGGGTAGTCTTGGTCTCCCCCGATCAGCTGGTCATCCAGCGCGCATACTCTCTTTTGAAGCCGTGCTCTAACAATGTTGCTGAGTACAACGCACTCGTCATGGGACTCCAGCTAGCACAACAGCTGGGGGTGGATCATCTGGAAGCCTACGGCGACTCGAAACTCGTCGTAAACCAGATTCGGAGGCAATACGAGGTTCGCCATGAAGATTTGATCCCTTACCATGAAGTTGCATTGAACATCATTTCAACCTTCACTGGGTTCTTCATCGAACATGTACCCCGTCTACAAAACTTGGAGGCTGACGCTCTGGCTGGCCTCGCAGCCTCATTGGCCGCGCCCCTTGGGACTCAACACTATGTCACGGTAACTGGCCGAGACTTAATTTGTGCCAGAAACAACCTATGTTTGCAAATGGCTCACGCCGTGCCAACAAACACCGATGTTAATGTCCGAGACTGGAGATTCCCGTTCATCGACTTCGCCGTCTACGGAATCCTTCCGGAAGACCCGAAGGAAGCTGTCTCAGTCAGGAGACGCTCTCTTCGATTCTACTACGATACAGCCACTAAAACGCTGTACCGACGCTCCTTCGACGGGCTTCTCCTTCGATGCCTGTCTAACGAAGAAGCGGCCGAAGCTCTTCGAGAAGCTCATGACGGAACTTGCGGAGCTCACCAACCAGGTCATAAGTTGCAAGATCGACTGCGACGTATGGGCTACTACTGGCCAACCATGGCCGCCGACGCAGTGGAATATGCTAAGAAGTGCCATGCATGCCAACTTCATGCAGACTTCATACATACACCGTCTGAACCTCTACATCCTACAGTCGCCTCCTGGCCATTCGAAGCCTGGGGCATGGACATTGTAGGTCCAATCACCCCTCCTTCATCAAGAGGACATCGTTTCATCCTGGCCATCACCGATTACTTCTCCAAATGGGCGGAAGCAGTCCCACTAGCGGAAGTAAAAAGCTCCAGGGTGGTCAGCTTTATCAAACACCATGTCATTTACCGTTTTGGAGTACCCAGGCGAATCATTCATGACAATGGTCCCCAATTCATCAGCCACATTTTCAGCAGGTTCTGTGACAAGAATCGCATTCAAAACGTGGCCTCAACCGCCTACAATCCGGCAGCAAACGGATTAGCTGAGGCATTCAACAAGACTATCGTTAGGCTGCTCAAAAAAGTCGTATCATCCAACAAACGCGACTGGGACGAAAAGCTTGGCGAATGCCTTTGGGCCTACCGCACAACGGTACGGACCCCAACAGGCAACACTCCATTCTCCCTGGTCTACGGGAGCGAAGCAGTACTGCCTCTCGAGATACAGATACCTTCGCTCCGCGTGGCAATCACAAACGATCTCACAGAAGAAGACAATCAACGTCGTCGTCTGTGGGAACTGGAGGCACTTGACGAAAAGCGTCTCCTAGCTCAACAACGCATCGAACTTTACCAAGCCCGTATATCACAGGCTTTCAACAAGAAGGTTAAGCAAAGAACTTTCCAAGTTGGCGACCTGGTTTTAGCAGTCAGAAGGCCAATGGTGTTAACTCACAAGACACCAGGGAAGTTCGAGCCCAAATGGGAAGGACCCTTCATCATTGAGACGGTATACTCGAACGGTGCTTACCGCCTCGCCAAACCCAATGGGGACTTGTTCATGATGCCCATCAACGGCAAGTTCCTAAAGAAGTACTATTCTTGACATCCTCCAAGACATGTATTTCCCCAAACAACCTCTTTTCACAAAAATCAAACGCTTCCGGAACCCAGCTGTTCCGTGGCATCCTTCCGTAGAAAGATAACCACGTCCACATTATCTCTGAGTTGTCTCTCTACATCCTACAAACGGAACCTTACATTTTGTGAGCTTACGCTATTCTTCATGTTTACCACGTCCACATTACCTCTGAGTAAACATCCCGTACAAACAACTCATGTGTTGTCGTACAATGATCGCAGAACTTCCACGTCCACATTAGCTCTGAGTTGTTCAGCGTATCCCCCAGGATCATTCCTACCACGTCCATAAATACCTCTGAGTAGGAAGATTCTATCATTTGAACCTAATGATTGCCATGTCCACATTACCTCTGAGCAAACATGTTGGTTCCTTCAAACTTATTATCTGTACCTAAAAACCAAGGTGCGCAAAAGATAATAGGTCCACATAAATCATCAAGTTCATGAGATCAAAAATGAACACATCACAAAAAAAAAGAGATAGTGTATTTCTTTATTTTTCAAAAAAAAGGGAGTACAGAAATACGCTATTTCCCCAGCCAGAGTTGCAAAAACACATAAAAAGAAGAGAAGCTACAATCCCCGATCCTCTCCAGGATGGGATGAGAGCTCTCTGACTCGACGTCTCAGGTCGGCAGTGCGAGTTTCCACAGTCGCCTGGACTCGCAGCTCGGCTTCTTGACGCATTAATCCGACAGCCTCAGCAGAAGTTTTACTCTCATACTTCTCATCAAGCTGTCGTCGCTGCTGAGCCAAAGCAAGGGTCCGCTGAGTAAGAGTTGCTTCCTCCTGCTTGAATGCCACGTGTTCAGCCAGGACACGATCAGCTTCTAGTTGAAGTTGGGCCCGCTGGTCTTCAAGACGGCGCATCTGAGCATCAACCTCTGCGATGTTAGCGTCCACCGCAGCCCGCTTCTCCGTCGTCTTCTCCATAGATTGAGACAACTGCTCCACCGCAGCCTCAGTCCCAGCCACTTCACGCTCCCAACTGCTCACATCAGCTCGATGGGAAGCCTCGATTTCAGCCATCAGCTTCCCTATCTCTGCATCTATCAAGACAGAGAGGTCATTTCGTTGGATGCGCTGCAGTTCCGCGAGCCGCTCGTCCAGCTCAATCACCGAAACCTCCAGAATTTCGGCCATATGGTCATGGCCTTGGTGAACGCGGATCAGCTCGATGCAAGGCATTGCCAAAGCTTTTGCTGTCGCAAAGCTCCCCTTGGCATCCATCACTGCAGATACACCTTTCTCCAGCATTTTGTACACTCCTTCGACGAGGAACTTCACATACTCGTCGGCATCCGCCAGCACCTGCGGCGTCATAGCAGGAGTTGGGAGTGCTACTACAGTTTGCGGACCGGAGGAAGATCCGCCAACCTCGATCTGAGAGGTTTGAACCTCGGCAGCAATAGGCTCTTCATCAACAGGGGCCAGACTGCTAGCCCGAGGAGCCGAAGGAACAGAAGGAGCCGGCACATGCGTCGTGATAGTACCCCAAGTGGAAGGAGCAACAGAGGGTTCCACACCCTTACCCTTCTCAAGCCCGGAGAAATCACCGACGTCAACGGCCACCTCTTCTACCCACGACGTTCTATCAGCATCAGCTACCTCCTCCGGCAAAACGGGGAGATCAATATTTATCTCCTGGCCAGCCCCAGGAGACAAGACCGGCAGAAGGGTCTCATTCTTCTCAAGTCCCTCTACAGGGACAAAATCTGTCGCTACCACCTGATCGGTAGCCATCTCTATGTCCATGGTTGAAGCCAAGGAAGGATTTGGCAATGACTCAAGGCCTATGTGCGTTGGCGTACGGACAATGAGACTTACCAACCACCTCCGGCCGAACTTCGACAGGCCGACGGGGAACGACAGCCGTCGCAACATCGACAGACTCCTTCGCTTTCTCCTTTCCCTTGCCGGCAGCACCGCGAGGAGTCTTGGGAGCCATTCTCTCGAGGAAGGAGAAGTTAGGGTTTTGAAGAAGAAACTCTAAAGCAGAGGCACAGAGAAGAAGAACCCTTTCTCTCTCCAACTCTTACCTATTTATAGGGCTTGGTCGCACGCGTGAACAGATGACGTGTGATCTCAGCCGTCGCCTCGGGTTCCGTGCAGGGATAGCAGCAAATAAAACCAAAAGATCATCATTAATCTTTTCGGTTACCGAGGCACCATCATCATTAACTAAGAAGAGCATGCGCCGAACAGGCATGCACCCAGAAATCATGCGCCCTGACCTCCATGCTTCTTATTCAAAGTATTCCAAAACTTATTCAAAAGTTTTGAAAACTTTGAAGGGGGTCTTGTAGAAGCATGGAATTTCACAACCAGAAAGCCCATGCGCCAGACACTACATGCGCTAGAACTCAGACGAAGAACTTCACAGCAAAGTCAATAAGTATAGACATTTGAAGAAGGACTTTTCATTATATATAAAAGTCTATTACATGTGTAGAAAAGGTTGTACAAAGGAGAATTTCTACAAAGGAAAGATCCTAAGTCTACAGCCAGCGGCCACCATGCGCCTCCAGTTAGGCGCAACAGTCATCATGCGCTGCCAGTCACCATGCGCTGTCAGTCAAGCGCAGCAGACATCATGCGCCTCCAACCAGGCGCATCCTACCATATCTTCAGCAGCTCAGTCATGTGCATCCAGCTCAGTTGTGTGCATCCCTTCAGCAGCTCAGTTGTGTGCATCCCTTCAGCAGCCCAGCTATGTGCATCCCTTCAGCCAAATTCTTCCAGCCTGGCTCACCTGGCCGAGCAGAGCCCAGTTATGTGCCGCTCTTCCAGCCAGGCTCACCTGATAAGTGCTTCGCCAAGCAAAGCATTTAACCCTCTGGCTGGAACCAAGGAAGAGAAGAGCACCGCAAATGTTGTGGCCAGGGGAGGCTTCGAAAGAGCCTCCAAAGCCGAAGGAAGACCGTGATCGAAACCGCGGCTAAAGGAGCAGCTTTCAACATGATCAAAGTGGGGAAACCCCACTTTGAAGGAAGAGAGAGCCTAGCACCGTCATTCCGATTTACGGCTCTTCCGGAATAACGGAGACAAGGCCCGAGCATCCCTATCTTTGGATGCAACAGGCACCTTCCGCCTGCCTCGGAAGCCCTCGACTCCGTCTTTTGGATGTAACAGTCACCTTCAAGAGCATCGAAGACAACACAGCGTCTCATCTTCACCCTCGGGAGCACTTCGTCAACAGAATGCACCCGCATGTTCAAGTTCATGTTGGAAGAACGTGAGGGAATAAGAAGCAAATCTTCTCTCCATGCCACTATTTATAGGCCGGGCAGATCAAACCCACGCGCCAAGTGGATGGCCCTCCGAATTCCGTGCAATGAATTTACATTAAATGGATGAACCGGACGCCTCGAATTCAGCCAAACGGCTATTTATGGCACTCGAAGAGCGAGACAGCCGCATCATTAAAAGACATGTCCGATGCGCCAGCCAGACAGCGCATCACACGGACGCGCCCTTCGGCATCAGGCGCATCACACAGACGCGCCCTACAGTACTCGGCGCATTACAGAGGGTGCGCCCTCACACATCTCCATACCGAGTGGAATGCCAACCGACGCGCCCACTCAGCTGTCCATTGAACGTCACCAACATTAAATGCTGAACTGACAGAGTTGGCAGCACGCCTCCCAAAGTCTGAACAGTTGACATCTTTATTCAGAAAACGAAGCGTCGGCAACGTCAGCATCATCATGACTTTATTTCGACGGCTACTGCCACGTGGCCACTCCACCATCAGCATGCGCCTCTACGGCCATGCGTCCAAATCAGCATGCGCCTCAAAAGCCATGCGCCTCAGACTGCTCTCTGATCCCGAAAGACAGAAAGAAAGTCGCCTGCATGCGCCTCAAAAGCCATGCGCCCCAAATGGTTTGTAACTCCTAAAGGTTATGAGCCGCAGCCTCCTCCTGCGCCCAATCCAAGGCGCAGCTCACCAGATCACTTCTCTCCACCAAATCCGAGATCTTCGAACCATGAGTCGACGACACGTGTCTTTTGACTCAACTCATCCAAGATTTCAGCAACGGAAAGATCTTCTCTCTGCTACGTGCCGGCTCACAACAGCAGTATGAAAAGTTCTCTCCCTCGATCAGGGCGCAGCATCCGTGCGCCTCCATCAACAACCTCCACGTGGCGTCCCCACACCGGCGCATCCTGCATGCGCGCATGAGCAGCCAGCCTGCAAAACTATAAATAGAAGGATCATCTCCTTCACACACACACAGACTCAGAACACACAAGACTCAAAAAGAATCCATAATAGAGAATCACCGAGAGGCAGTTCTAGACACTCAACGTCTTCCTCCTCTCAGCAAGCTCCAGCACCCAGAGCAATCAACACCTTCAGAGAACCGATAACCGTCGTCAGCCGGTCAACGGAGTCAACGCATTACCACTCGCTCCATTGGCACTAAGGACCCAGCTTAAACAAAAGTGTACTCCTAGGACTACATCTAAGTCCTATATTGTATCACTGTTCTGTTTGTATTATGATTTCAATCAAAACAATTTTAATGGCAAACAATAGGCTTCACAAATAGAACCCTCGATCCGTGCCTTATTTTTTACTTTTCTTTTTAGGTGATTCAAATGTCGCTCGAACGGGTACATCTATCGATATTCGACGGGTCCACCAACACGTGCCTCATAGGATAGATGAATCGGCAAATGCTCCATAGAGTCGAAGAATCCAGAAGAAAACACCCTCTCTAGCTTGTATAGTATTACCGCAATGTCCTTCTCTTGCTTTTCTAGACGATCAACGAGCAATTTCTTAGAACAAAGATCCCTGAAGAATATGCTAAGCTCCGTCAGTGGATCCTAAACTGCCTGCGGTAAGAATTCCCGAAATACAATCGGAATTAACCTCTCCATGAATACGTGACAGTCGTGGCTCTTCATACCCGTCAATTTGTTTTCTTCGGATCGACACATCTTCTCAGATTTGACACATATTCGTCTGAAAATTTTAGGTCCTGGAACCACCGACAAAGTCTCACTTTATCCTCCTTGTCCAGTGAGAAAATTGACTTCGGTAGGAACTGTTTTCTATTCTGCTGTATCAAATGCAACGCAGGGCGTTTGCATATTTCTTCTAAGTCCAACCTGGCCTTGGGATTGTCTTTCGTTTTTCCCTTTACGTCCATCACAGTATTAATTATATTATCAAACACATTCTTCTCAATATGCATGACATCAAGATTATGTCTGATCAGATTGGTACTCCAGTATGGCAGATCCCAGAATATGCTCCTCTTTGTCCAGTTATGATCTCTACCAAATCCATCGCACTTATACCCAGTTGTAGGATCTTCGATAGCACTTGGAAAATCTTTAACCTTCTCCCATATCGTGGCTCCGCACCACCTTGGCGGTGGATCACCCTTCTCTACAACGCCGGCACGGAATGTATTCATGTTCCTTCTGAACGGATGATCTTTTGGCAGAAATTGCCGATGACAATCAAAGAAGCACGGTTTTCCTCCGTGTTTCAAGCGAAAAGCCTTACTACGGTCCATGCAATACGGACATGAGAGACGGCCATGAGTGCTCCATCCAGATAACATTCCATAGGCCGGAAAGTCGTTGATGGTCCACATAAGGGTTGCCTTCATCTGAAAATTTTGCTTCCTGGAAACATCGTACGTGTTAGCGCATACTTCCCATAACTGATTCAACTCATCTATCAAAGGCTGTAAGTACACGTCAATGTTCCTCTTAGGATTGTTCGGACCAAGAATTATAACGGTTAGAAACATGTACTGAGTCTTCATGCACATCCAAGGCGGTAGGTTATACGGAGTGACAATCACAGGCCAGCACGAATACTGGGATCCCGAAAGACTAAAAGGAGGTAAAACCGTCAGAAGATAGTCCCAACCTGACATTATGCGGATCTGAAGCAAAATCAGGATACACTCGATCAAAGTGCTTCCACGCTTCTCCATCGGATGGGTGATCCAACACTCCTTTAATCTGTTCTCGCATGTGCCAACTCATATTTTCGGTCGTCTCTTTCACCATAAATAATCTTTGCAACCGCGGCGTTAAAGACAAGTAGTACATTGAATCGGTCGGTCTTCTTGCACCGGTAGACCTTCCTGTACTAGTTGTCTTATTGCGATCAGCACCACAAAATCTGCATACATCTTCGTCCTTGTCGTCTTTGTAGTACAGCATGCACCCATTGCGACAGGAATCGATTTTCTCGTATCCCATCCAGAGCGATCTCACCATCCTCTTAGACCGGTAGAAGTCTTTAGGCAACTTAGCACCCGCCGACAAGATCTCTATAATCAACTCCAACACTCGGTTGTAGCATTCTTGCGACATATTAAAATCTGACTTAATGCTCAACAGTCTTGTAACCACCTCCAACGGTGAATGATCCTCACAACCAGGATACAATGGAGTCCTTGCATTCTCCAGAAACTCCATGAACTTTGCAGCATCGGCGTTCGGTGCCTCCTCAGGTGCATCATGAACGAAACTAGGCCCCGCAGCGTCGAAAACTATGCTGATGCACCCGTCGTCGTATGCATGATTATCTGAAACAAAATTAGGTCCCGCATGCATATACGGCTCAACGTAAGGCTCCGGCTCTGATGCTAAAGACACAAGTTCTCCGTTTGCGGTCCACTGATAGTAATTAGGCGTGAAACCCCTCGAGTACAAATGATATGTCACTTCCACTTCTGGATAATATTTTACGTTATGACATTTCACACACGGACACTTAATTTTGGTGCCGTCCATGTACTGAGGGAACGCCTTAGCAAACTGCAGGAACTGCTCTACTCCCGCTATGTATTCATCCCGTATACCACACATATCATCATGACGACGATTGTACATCCATGAACGATTCCGCAAGTAGTAATTCATATCTATTTGGAAATAATTCTGCAAAGATGGACACACATTATCCAACAGGTACAAATTCGTATATTATGTCAAGCAAAGTCAAACAAGGTCAAAGTAGGTCAAGGGTTGACCTACTGTTGACTTTGTCAACTCTTAGTCCAATCTAGGTCAGATGTTGACTCTACTTTGACTTTCAGTCAAAATAGTCAACCTTGGTCAAACAAGGTCAAATCTAAGTCAAATATCCTATTTCTAGTCATTACCTACCAAGGTACCCTTTACCTTATCGCTATTGGTATTCCAATACCAATACCTTAAGTTGGTACCCTTTACCTTATCGCTATTGGTACCCTTTACCTTATCGCTATTGGTATCCAAATACCAATACCGCGGTAACATGGTTGGTACATTAAGGGTCTTTGACAAGATGACATGTTGCGAAAAAATATATCCTTATATATAGTTCTCCTACGGATTTTCTTTAACATTACGTAGGAGAACTATAAGGATATATCTTTTCACAACATGTCACCTCCTCAAAGATCCTTAATGTGACAACCATGGTTTAAAGTATCGGCCGATACCGATCCGATACGGCCGATACCGATACGGTTTGCCATGTTCCGATTCGATACCGACCGATACCAAATATTGACCGATACCGACATTGGGGGTCTTTGTTCAGGTCAATTCGTCAAAACCAATCGGTAAGGGTGACTACTATTTCATATAATTTCAAAACTACTAAGAAATAACGCTAAAATACTTAAAATTATGCCTAAAATAAAATATATGTTTTTAAATATAAATAATTTATTAATAATTATTTGTTTTTCGATACCAAAGTCCGATACTCCAATACGATACCGCCGATACTACCGATATCGCTGATACCAATACTCATAGGAATAGTCCGATACCGATATTGTGATCCTTGGGTATTTATATATATAGGTATATATGTATGTATTGTGTGTGTGTGTCCTGTGTCCTGTGTCCTGTACTGTGTCCTGTCACAGAGTCGTGTCCGAAAACAAACCAAAGTCAAGTGTCCAAACCAAACTCGTGATTTAAGTGAGGCCTAATAACAGCTAGTGTTGAACATTTAATGATAGTCTATTATAAGAAGTAATATTTGCTTTGTGAAACCAAGTCTACATCAGATTTTCTATTGTCGTAGAGTCCCTGTGAATTGGAAGTATGCATGCAAAGTCTTCATCGGATTTTATATTCGTATATTTGTCTATTTTGGCAGTGATGATCTTAACTTGTTGATGGTCTTATGACTTTGTTGTATTCCTCATTAAGTATGATTGGTGAAGAGGCATATTTTCATGATATGGGATTACAAATAACTCAGAGCCAACAAGTTGACAATGCTCTAATGAACTATGATCAATTAATCAATGTTGTTAAAGCTGCCTGTGATTAGTCGTTTGCTAGAAACATGATCAGTATTTTGCCTGTGATTAGTTAATTTTCTGGAAACAAGTATGGGCAATATGCTTCTAATGATTCTTGTCATCAATTCATTTGCTAGAAACAATAATGTTGTTGTTGCCTTCGAGTGTCATATCATGTCTTGTATTATGTATTCTCTATTTTGTAATTTTCGGAAATGAAACATTATGTATTCTTTAAATTTATCAATATTGTTGTTGTGGCATGTGATTAGTCATTTGATGGAAATATTATGTATTATATCATTTTAACAGTTCATATATTATGTATTATTGTCATAAAGTTCCATTAGATATTATGTAAAAATAATTTGTAAACTAGAACAAAAATATAAATACAATTATTTTATTTCAATTGCTCTCATTTGTTATTTTTTGGGCAACCAAACAATATTTATAGAAATGTCCAAACCAAAGTCAAGGATTCATATACAAGTGTCATGTGTGTACGTGTCTCCCAAACCAAACTCGTGTCCAAATACTCGACACAATGTGTCCAAAAACAAACCAAACTCTGTGGGGACACGATGTGTGTCCGCGTGTCCATGTGTGTGTGTGTCCGTGGGAGAGGAGGAGGAAGGAGAGGAGTTAGGTTAGGGTTTACCTGAGGAAGAGGAGGAGGAGCTCGGATTGGGGGAGGAGGAGCTCGAGGAGGAGGATCTCGAGGAGGAGGAGCTCGCCGGAGGGGGAGGGAGTCGCCGGGGGGGAGGGGGTCGCCGGGGGGGAGGGCACTGGCAGAGGGGGAGGGAGTCGCCGGGGGGTGGGGGGGAAATTAAAATTTTTAGAAGTTTTCGAGTGAGAGTGAGGGAGAAAGAAGGCAGCGACGTGCCCTAAGTAAAATAACTTAGCGACGTCACGTGTTGACGTCGCTAAACGTCACAAAAATGGCGACATATATTTATAATATGTCGCTGAACGTCGCTATTCTGCGACGTAGGAAACTCCTGTCGCAGAACGTCGCTAGTCAGCGACGTTTTGCGACATGTTTATAAAGCTGTCGCTAATAGCGACGTCATTTCTTGCCGTCGCTAAATTACGTCGCTATTAGATGATATTTTAGTAGTGGTGCCCCTAATCAGGGTGCGAATCGTGACACATTTTTGTGGTGGTCCATACAGGTCAGTGTCGCAATTAGTGCGATCTCGTAATGGTGCTCGACTTAGAGTACTAATTACGAGCCTGCGACTAGGACATAGGATCTAGGATATGGTAGGAGTTACTCAATCATATTTTAGAAATTTTTTGATATTTTGATTACCATGACGACTCTTCTTGCATTTGAATTCAATTGTCCTCCTTTGATAATATCTCATCATGTGCCATATTGATCTCTTGGGTTCAATTCGTCCTCAGGATGGCGATTACTCGCTCTCAGGCAGCAGAACATAGTGTAGTTCCAGAGAGATCCGGTCCAGTAGGACCTCCACCTCCGGCTACGAGAGTAGCAGTCGAGAGAGCAGCAGTCTAAGTTCCTGCGTTTCAGGCGGGAGTAGCAGCGACGGTTCCAGGAGGTCTTCCACCTCCAACAGCGGGACCGTCCATAGTCATTGCTGAGACTCTTCCACCATCGCCTCCGCTACCGATTGATGTACAGCAGATGATGGCCCTTCTACAGCAGATGTTGCAGACCCAGAGGGCCCAGGCCGAGGCACAACAGCATCAGGCTGACGCATCTCACCGCCACACAGAGGTTTTACGGCAGAGCATGGAGAACTCCCACCGGCTGGTGATGGTAGCAATTGAGTGGGTTGTACCGGGTATAGTTCAGGGTACCCCAGTTCAGCACCAGGGACAGGACCAGAGGCAGACTACTCCGTACGGCTTCTGCGGGAAGCCAGGGCACACCTGGAAGGTTTGCAGGATGAGGTTGGGCGTGTGTCTATACTGTGGGGCGCCCAACCACCAGCTGAAGGATTGCCACGTTCGTGGAGTCCGAGAAGGCCAGAACAGAGTACAGCAGGTACCAGCACGTGCCCACCAGAAGCAGGGTCAGGGCCAGAGGCAGGCCATGCAGTGCGATTTCTGCGGGAAGCCGGGGCACACCCGGGAGGTTTACAGGAAGAGGCTGGGAGTTTGTTTATTCTGTGGAGCTCCAGATCACCAGATGAAGAATAGTGCTGCGCATGCAGCTAGACAGGCAAGCCAGGACAGAGTACAGCAGGCTAGGGGAGGCCAGCGGGGGCGAGCTTTCGCCATGACAATTGAGGACAGTCAGGCAGTAGCAGGGCAGATTACAGGTTCCAATCTTTCGATCTCATTTTCGTATTTGTCTCCTTATAATCGTCTTGAAATTTGATTCCATCTGTTCCTTGATTGTTTGATGAAAATTTTTGTTCTTGTGATGTGATTTTTCTTCTGAGATAAGTCGTATGGGCTAGGTCGCCTTGATTATGAGATTTAGAATCCTCTAGGGTCATGCTAGCAGACATAGTGAGGACATATAGTCGGATTATGGATGTATTTTTCGGGTGTGGGAATTTAAGGTTTTTGCTGCCAAGCATGCGGCAATGCAAAAATTTTAAATACCATGATTCTAGAGATATGTACCATAGTCAAGGACTCTGTGATTATCGTAGCCTTGCTCACTAGCATGACGGAGATTCTGAGTATCATGATTCGGGACAGACGCATATGATTATCGAACTGCATGATTTTGAGATTTTTGTTGGTGGGATGTTTGACCTATAAGGAGCGCTACCACTTTAATTTTTGAGGATGAATTCTTTTAAGGTGGATAGACTTGTAGCGCCAAGTTTCTAATTGAGAGTAATTTTAAATTTTATAATTTTAGTCATTTAATTATTGTCATTTAATGCATGATTTGATTTTGGAGATTTTAATCATTTTAAAATTTTAAGCCATGACTTGAGATTTTGATGTTTTGCTAGTAAAATCTTAGAGACTATTTGACCTAGAGCCTAACCATGTGATTAGGATGTTTTCAGTGTCATTTCTGGCCCGAGGGTATTTTGGTCATTGGACCTCTTTGATTTATTTTTGATATTATTGTACTGGTGATTGTTGATTTAGCTTTTGATAGGTGTGATTTTGTGTTGGTTTCGTGTCTGTGTCGGATACGTAACCGTTTTAATTTGCAAGTGTTGTTGTGCCTTAAGATATTTTTATTTTGCTGAATTTTTTTTGGAAGTATTTGAGAGAGATTGTTTTCTGTATGTGTTTTCTTGTGATTGCTTTGTTTTAATTTCGAGGACAAATTTTTTTAAGGTGGATAGATTTGTCACCCCCAGTTTTCAAGAACAAGGATATTTTGGTCATTTTTTATTTTTGAATATTTTTGAAATTTATTTTATTATTTACGATATTGTTTTGGGGTTATTTGAGTCGGGTTCGAATTTCAACTCAATCCGACTTGTATCGGGGACCCGGGGTACCTTTGACTTTAGTGGGACCCACCAATTAGTTAGCCATGGCCCACCAATCCCACTAGTTAGGCTAGAGAGATTAGGCTAATTCCCCAAGATTAGTTTAGTCTAATTAGAGACTCATCCTTGACTCTTTTAACCCCCAAATTCTAACCTAACTTAAGTTGAACCAATGTAACTTAGAGGGGGGTATTTTAGACTTTACCTAATGGGACACATAGCCATGTTTGGGCCGGCCATAGGGGGGATAAGGGATGAGTCACTTCTCATTTCATTTTATCCATAAATTTCCCTCTCTTGTTCTTCCCCAAATTTTGAGAGCAACCATCATTGATTTCATCCCAAATTAATCCCCTTCCACCAAATCTTCTTCATTTCTTTTCTACTCCATGGATAGAGGGTGCTAGC